>JBBPBX010061536.1:0-21094 GCA_038048925.1 Garcialebias charrua | reverse complement strand
TAATTTTATCTTTTAGCTACGACTTTTGCTTATTTAATTTTTGGCTACTGTTTCTTTAACGTTAGCTTTCAATGTCTTGTTGTTTTGCTAATATTAGTTATTTGCTGTTTATTTGATTTTTTGTTTTTAGCTACCGTTTTGCTATTTTACTTTTTAGCAATGGTTTTGCCAACTGAAGTTTTTAGCTGCAGCTTGGCTATTTTAAGGTATGCTTCTGCAACATTTGACTTTTATGTATCGTTTGCTCACTTTAGCTTCCAGTTTATGTGGTAATTTTAGTCGTTAGCTATGGCTTGGGTGACTTTACCTTTAAGAAATGGTAACATTAGTTTTTGGTATGGTTTTGCTACATTTAGGATTGGTACCATTTGCTGAATTTAGCTTTTTGCTTCTGTGATGCTAATTTGAGTTTCTGAGTGTGTTCAGAAACTTGGGTGTATGGATTTCCACCCCCATCCAGCAGGGGGCGATATTCCTGTTTATTTCCTATGAAGAAGATCAAAGCTCTGATGTGTAACATGAAAGGAGTTCTGTTCCTGCTCAGAGAAACCATGAAGACAGGATGCTGAGGCGGGGGAGGGGGGCTGTTGAACACCAGGCCGGGTGGAGGTCAAGGGTCAGAGGTCATGGCAGAAGATGGAATTGAGACAGGAGCAGGGCTGTGCCGATTTGTTATTCAGCAGGAGACTGGTTTATGATGAGCAGAGGAAATGACGGTCATGTGGAAAAATATCATCTGGCATTCGTTCCTCCAGGCGGAGACGCTGGATTTAAGGATGTAGATAAATATTTTTCTCCAACGTCTCAAATCAAAGCTCAACATGATCCAAACGCAGGTAAAACTTATCCAAACAGAATAAATTACATATTCCAGGATGTATGTTTCTGGCGACCAGAAAAAACAAGTCTAACATAATTTGTTTATATCTGGGAGACAGAGGATTTTTTTTTTTTGTCTGCTGTTTTTTATATTTATAGAAATTTTACATCACAGATTAGTTCTTCTCTTGTGATAGTTTGATTCTAATTCTTGAAGTCATTTGAATAGTTTATCACATTATTATGATTCTGTTTAATAAACTGCTTATAAAATGGAGCAACACATCTGGGTATGTAGCATCAGGATGAAGCTCCACCCTTTTTTGTAGCCTCTGCACAAAGCTCCGCCCTCTTTTGGGCAAACTGCACAAAGCTCCGCCCTCTTTTGGGCAAAGCCTGCATTGTGAAATAAAGCTACCAAACTACTTTGAAGTCTTGATGAGCCTGAATTTTATGGCCTGTTAGACATTAAATTAAATGATCAATAAATGATCCCCAGTGTTACACGAAACAAAACTTTCATGGCATGTGAATCAAATGGTGCCACCTAGTGGCTTTACATTTGGTAAATCTTTGCATTCAACATGTACTTCTTTGAGCTGCTTTATGTTAATAGTTTTTGGTTACCCCCAAAAGAGGACATGGCCATAGACGCACAAGGAAGCAGCACGATTCTGCTTCACTTTGTTGATGACTAGCTGATCTATACACACAGATAATAAGAGCAAGATTTTCATTTGTTCAATATAAATTTTAGTCTTTTTCATTTTACCTGCTTTTGGCTCAACATGAGCATAAATTTGACCAGAAACCAACGACCCTGCAGTTCTCTGGAGGATGTGAAGCCTTTAGCTGTGGGGTTACAGAGTGAGAAGCTGGCTGCATGTGGAGGTTAGGCAGGGGCCAGATGAGGGCTGAGACACGATACAGACAGGTGGGGTTCGGAGGCCCTGCCATCTTACTTGGCCGAGCAGCGGTCCAGAGCGTAGTAGGAGTGGGGCAGTAAGGCCCGGCCTGCCTGACAAGCGTACAAAGGGCCAACAGTTTGATACCTCCGCTGCACCGAACTGGACGAGGCACCGAACACAGTGGCCGCAAAGGCAGAAGAGGGACTAGTGTCACAAGCCATCTCAGTCATGCTGCTCATGCCCAAACGAGGGGAAATAAAACAAAACAGAAAAAATAAACACTGAACTCGGATCGGCAAAACAAGATCAGTAGAAAAGAGAAAAAAAAACAAGAAGGAAGAACTCTCGAGTGGAGAAAAAAAAAACCCAAACAAACTCAGATGTCCTGATTCGGGTCAAACTCTCACCTGTTCTCCTTCCCGTTGGGGATGACCGACAGGCGGTCAGTGTTGTTTCTGTCGCTGCAGACGTACGTGTTCCTCCTTGTCATTCCTGCCGACGCGGAGTTATTCTGCAGAGTGAAAAGAGAGGAAAAACATTTGAGTCAAACACAAAAGCCTTTTATAAAAGCCATGCTGTGTCCTGGTGGAGTCCAGGAAGCGAGGACCCAGCTACTGTTCAGATCTACAAGGACCATCTCAGAGAGGAAGCTCGTCCCCTCAGCAACTCACGCTTGGACTGGTGGTGGCTCCTTTCCTCCGATCGGGGATGTCAGCCTTGTTGGGGTTGTTGGCGTTGCCCAGCAGGGGGCTGGATGGGGGTGCACCTCGGCTCCCGGGGGTGCCCGGCTTCCGGAGCTGGACTTCATCCTTTGCACTGTTGTCCCCCGTGGTGGTCTGACTCCTCTTTGGATGAGCCATGCCCGGAGGAACGTTCTGTCCCACTGAAGGGAAAAATCCGGACAGGGTTTTATTACAGAACCAGCATATTAAGATGGTTTGGATACATTTAAAAACATCTCGTCAGTTTTAATGTAAACAAATTTCCAAATTACCGGTAAATTGTTGTTGTTTTTTTACGGGACTTTTGAGCTTTTTTGACATTTAGAAATTTTTTGTGAATGTTTATGGTGCTTTTGTTATAGTAGAAAACATAAAAATAACAGCTTCTCAACCCTAGGACCACACACTGAACTGGAACAAAATGTTCTTCAAAACTGAAAATTCGGGAAACATTTCCAATGTTTTTCTTCCATTTCCTATTTTGACAATTTGTTATAAATATCCAAAGATATTCATGGATTTTTATTTTTTTTTTGGACTGATGAGAACCTTTAGACCACATGTGAGCAACATGTGGCCCGAGGGCCAAAACTGGTACTTGAATGACTCCCAAATGGCCCCTGATGTTCCTAAATAATAAAAAATAATAATAAGTTGATAAAAAGCAGCATTTTATTGATGAAATTTCAAGTGACCTAAAAACTCTAGATAAGGGGTCACCAACACGGTGCCCGCGGGCACCCGGGTGCCCCCAAGGACCATTTGAGGCGCGGACCTGTTCTAAAAATAGCACAACTCACTACTAAGCTGCATTTAAAATTTCATTTTATTCAGTTGTTATTCTTTTTATGTATTTATATATATTTTAAAATGTCTATCTTAAAAATATGTTCTTAAAAATATGTTTAATAACATTTTTTCAATTTACGCTTTATTTCCGAAGAGTTTATCAAACTGGTGCCCTTTGTACGACTCCGTACCCTCGAAGTAGCACTCAGTTTCGAAAAGGTTGGTGACCCCTGCTCTAGATCAACCGATTTTGTCAAGTGTTTCTAAAAGCAAAATATATAATTAATTGGGCTTTTTATAGGCTAACACATATTTGATCACAAGCACCAGTCGGCAATATCAGAAACAAAACCCCCTAAAACAATCTAAAGTGAACATCTTGGTAATTTATTTACAAATGTGAAAATATGAAGAAAATGTAACAGGAAAAAAATAACAAAGTCTGCTATTTATTCAGACCAGGAAAGTACTAAAACCAGGTCCCAGACTTGTCCAGACTGGGTGTAAACCAGAGAAAGGGTTCACCTTGTTCACTGTAGCGCCTCTGCTTGTGGTTGGAGGAGACACTCCTCTGAACTTTGAGGTGGGAGGGCGACTGACCGTTCAGCTCGCTGTTGGGCCTCGTTTTGGACAGGGACAGATTGCTGCTGGAGGCGGACTCGCTGGGCTCCAGCTGGGAGACGAGAGGGAGTCCAAACACGAGCGATAAAATTAAAAACCCAAAGAAAACCGTCATTTTAAATGTCTCGAAATCTCTCTGCGGGTAAACGTTTGTACCTCGGTGGCCTTCCTGCCCAGCAGCAGGTACGTCGCTGTGATCTCATCGTACTTCATCTTGGCTAAAGAGTCCTGGATCTCCTCCAGGTTGTAGCCCATTCCCACCATCACATCTGCACAAAAACAACCAAGACAAACAATTTATACACACATACACACGAAAAACACAACCAGCTGGTTTAACAAGTAAAATTTAAAAAATCACCGAAGGCAGCTCAAATAAGAGTTTTTGTCTCAAGACAGAAACAAAGACAATTTGTGTTCAGGTTGCTCCTTTGGATCAAATTAAAATAAATAAATACATAAAATAAGGCCAAGCAGTTTGCTAGAACAGACTGCTCCATCAGCCTCAGATTAATCAAAAATATAAAGAAATAAAACAAATGTAAAATCATTTAGATATCCATAAAAAGAAGCACAAAAACTCAACAAATACAAATTTATAAGAGCTCTAATTTATCAATGAATAAAAAGGTAAAAAGTCTATTGTCACTGAATTATAAATGCAAGGATTAACATTTTGTTAGTTCAAGTTATAAAATATAAATAAATAAATTAGAAGTAACATCCAACAAACGGAGACCCGCTGATTTAAACGAACAGAGCCAGAAGCAACAATCAAATATTTGTTTAAACCCTAAAGAAGCAGCATCAATAAAAATACATAAAATAAAATTAAAGAATTTTAATCCAAACTTCACGTCAGAGAAATGTCTCAAACTCCTGCAGATGTATAGAATATTCAGACTCTTGAGACGAGCAATGTAATTATTTAAAGAACAACTGACGGTAATAACGTTTGGCATCAACGTTTTACGAGTTAAATTAAAAGTCAACTTATTATTATAAAGATCCTCTAATCTGGTAGAGTATTTTCAGGTAGAAGAACATGCTGAAAAACAGCTGAAATTAGCTAAAAAATGCTGAAATATAACTGAAGTGGAAGAACAAGCCTATGTTAGCAGAAGAAAGCAGAAAGAACGAATATTTGCTGAATTAGGTTTAAATAAGCAAAAATGAGCACAAAAATTAGGAAATTACCGGCAACTTAAAAAAAGCTGAAATTAGAAAAAAATGGCTGAAAGTAGCTGAAAATGCAGGAAGAAGCTTAAACTACCAGAAAGAAGTGAAAAGAGCTGAAAGGAATCTAATTCAAAAATGTGGAATTAAAGAAAATGCTAAAATTAGCATAAAAACTGTAACTGTAGCTGAAACTAGCACGCTAAAAGGAGCATAACAAGCTGAAATTAGCATAAAGAAATTAATTTAAAAAGTAGCAAAAATTACAATGAAAAACTTGAATTTAACAGAAGACAGCTGACATTAGCTAAAAAATACTAACAATATAGCTGAAAAGGTAGAACAAGCTTAAGTTAGCAGAAGAAAGCAGAAAGAACACGTTCTCCCAATTAAGCTGAAAGAAGCAGAAATGAGCACATAACGTGGAAATTATGTGGAAAAAAAACCCAACTGAAATTAGCCCCAAAACAGCTGAAAAGTAGCTAAAAACAGAAAGAAGCTTAAATTATAAGAAGTAAAGAGAGCACATTTTTGCTGAATTAGGCTGAAAAAAAGTTTAAATGAGTGCAAAAAATGTGGAATTTGGTTAGCATAAAAACAGCTAAATAGTGGCTGAAATGGAAACAAAAAGAAGAGAAGCTGAAACTGGCAGAAATAGGCTAAAAGGAGCAGAACAAGCTGAAATTAGCAGAAAGTTAGAAGAATCACAAAAAGTTTGTAGATAGCAAAATCTGAAAGGAGCACAAAACAGCAGAAAAAAATGCTGAAATTAGCTGAAAAAAGTATAAATTTTCACAAGGAAGGAAGCTGAGAGAAGCTGAAACAGAACAAAATGTGAAAGGAGCAATAAAAAATTGTAAACAGATCTGAAGATTTGAAGGATGTACTTTGTAAAATGAGCTCAATTCATTTTCTAAGAGAAAAAAATGGCAGAAAAGACTAAATATTTCTAAAAGCTAAAGTTGCACCAATACCAAGAGTCACAGCCGGCTTGTCCTGAAAGAGCCGAACGCTTTGATTTATGATTTGTTGCAAACTGCGAGACGAGAATCACACTGAAAAACGTAGGGAAGAAAAATGGATGACAATAGAGTGACTGCTTCATAATCATTCAGACTATTAAATCTAAGTGAAGCAGACTGTTGGAGGAGGAGAGCGAGCCAGAAGGGACGTTTCATGAAGCTGAACACCACACATGGAGTGTCTGGTGTGGGCAGAGAGAAGAGGTGAGAGGAAGAGGTGGCTCTGTATCCAGACACAATCGGATCCGTTATCTGCGTCTTCATCACTTTCATCTTTCTGCCTCAACACTTCCTCTGCCTCGCAGCTCAAACACAAACTCACGTCTACATGGACTCATTTACAAAGAAGAAACCCTCCAGAGATTCATGATTCAGTTTCATTTTAAACCCAGGGCAGAGAGGGTTCATGCAAACTTCCTGAAATCTCCGGCTGCACGAGAGGTTAAGACTGAAACACCTCCTTCCTAAAGTAAACCCACTAAAAGATTAAATCTACGGTACACCTTTTTAAGGCTCAACAATAAAATATTTCATTGTCCTTCACCTCGGATCACTGCGTGTCGCTGGTTCTGGATCACGTTGCCACAGTTTGGACCTGATAAATACTTGGACAACCTGCGACTGCGTCACTTGTCTGTGAACGATTCACCTCCAGCCGAAACAACTCGCTTTGTTCGGCTCGTCGTGTTCTGCAGCAGGTCCAGAAGGGAAACCCAGAACCCCTCCCAGTGGGACTCATCCCAGAAAACCCTGTTCTCTCCGCCTCCCCCTCAGCTCCATCCTCAGCGCTGCATCAACGACCTTCCTCCAAAAATAAATTCTGGCTCCAGTTTGTCCAGAGCTGTTTTTATTTATTTCTCACGTGGGTTCAAAAAACAAGGTTGGCCTCCAGAGACGGATCGGACCGTGCACCCCGGGTGAACCAGAATCTGTTTGTTCCTGACCCGCACCATTTCTACAAGTTTTCAACAAGAGTCAGGGACTCAGAGTTAGATCTACAATCTCAAAAGGACGGCACGTCCCACTGGGACGAGATCCTGGGGCAGACTCAGAACTCAGAGGGATTATTCATCTTCAATAATAATTATTATTATAATTAAATAATAATAATAATACAGGTAGTCCCCGACTTACGACGGCCTCGACTTACGACGTTTCGTGGTTACGACATGCATCTCCATAAAAAATGTTTTTTTAATTAAAAAAAAAACATTTAAAAATTTGTTTTGAATTTTTTTATTTTGAAGCAGATTTACGCAGTTTCCCGTTTTGCTAGCTGTGGAGGCTACATCTGTCTGTACTCTCTAAAAAAGCTAAGTCTGGTCCTCTGGACATTCAAAAAACAAAACAAAACTTGTTGGAGCAAGCTGGACAGGCAGAAACAGGCAGCAGCTGTTTTATGGACGGCGATTATACAACGTAAACGAATGGAGAATCCAGAGGAACTGAGGAAATGGTTTCACCATCAGTCCAGAGTAGGAAATTAACTATTTTTCCCCTTCATTATGGCTCCAAATGTATGTGTTTTTTGATAAATATGTAGGGTACTGTGTTAGGATAGGCTAAGTGCTCGGTAAAATACAGTACTGTACATATAAGGTGCAGTTTGGACGTATGTTTCGAGTTACGTCAAAATTCGCTTTACAACGCCACGTAGGAACGGAACTCCGTCATAAGTCGGGGACTACCTGTAATAATAATAATAATAATAATAATAATAATAATAATAATAATAATAATAATAATAATAATAAATTGTATTATTATTACATTTTTGGTTTCTAAAGCCGTGCACACAAAAATCAGACAATGGTTTTCAAAACTTTGCTGCTCAAAACGCAGCCACACAACTCCCACTCAGTGAGACCACCCAACATCTGTCAACACCATCACTGTGACCAGGAAGTTGACACACACACTAAAGGCCGAGATACACTGAAGCAGACTCCGTATACGCGCGTATACGCGCATATTTTGTGCGTATGTTTTTGCTGCTATACTTCAGCTCACGTTCTCCTTGTTGTAATATGAGCAGCTGAGCACGGAGTGGACTCAACTGAGCTCGCTGATTGGTCACTTGCTGACACGCCTACTGAATTGATTGACAGCCTTTAAGTCAGCTGAAAGTGAAACCTAGTCAGCTGAAAGTGAAACCTAGAGAACTCATCATGAGCAGCTCGCTGGACTTCTGCGGTGTTCTGATACGGTGTTTCTACTATATATGTTATAAAAAGTTCTCTCAGAAATAAAAATAATAACAGGGAGCGCTTTTCCTGCAGCACACAGCCCACCAGGGATATTTAAAACATCGTGCACCCAGGTAGGACCTGAATTCATTCATTTCAATCATCGAGTGAACGGAGGAAGAAGCGGTTACTTGACTTTAGGCAAAAAAACAAAAGAAAAGGCCCGATCAGCGATAAAGAAGGGGAATTTATTTCATTTGTGTAACATACAAAACAGTCCGGCGCCGGGAAGTTTATGGTCAGACACCGCGTATCGCGCACGCGTAGTAAAAAAAAAAGCTTTGCGCGTACATGCCCTGAGGGGCTACGCGGGGCTACGCTTTTGCCTTGGCGTACGTACGCTGCGTATAGGCGTACCGTGAGGACGCGCAAGTGTATCTCGGCCTTCATACTGCACATCTCACCATAGTCTCCTACACTACCCTCACTTACTTCCTCTCATCAAACAGAACCAGTGCTCTAGATCCACAAAAGTACAAAGCTGCTCCTGATCAGCTCTGTGCTGCTTTAACTTTGTAGAAAACATAAATAAAACTCCTTTTGAAAAGCTAAAATTAGCACCACAGTTAAAAATGATCTAAATTTAAATATCCGAACGACTCGTAGTCTCGAGGTAAAAAATAAAATAAAATACTGATTTATTTTTTCTGA
The DNA here is from genome assembly GCA_038048925.1 of Garcialebias charrua. Taxonomy (NCBI): domain Eukaryota; kingdom Metazoa; phylum Chordata; class Actinopteri; order Cyprinodontiformes; family Rivulidae; genus Garcialebias; species Garcialebias charrua. Next base: position 12,140 of record JBBPBX010061536.1, on the reverse strand, counting down.
CTGATCTGGGTCATCTCTGCTAAAACTCCTCAAGTTTCCATCCGTGAAAGAATTCAGAGATTTCTCAGCAACGTAAAGAGCCAGTTCGCTCGACGTCGGGGTGATAACGAGTTGGCGCCGACACGCTCACGTCCAGCCAATCAGAGCTACAGATATACAAGAGCCCCGCCCCTTTTCACATGGGGACTTTCCTGTGGTTTTCTGGCCTCATCAGCTCTGCTCCCATTCATTCATCAGCAGTCTTTTCCATCAAAGCTCTCCAGCCCTCTTCAAGAGCGCGGAGGTTGACCCACGATCATCACGCTGCACGTCGGCTTCCGCCATGTTGGACAGAAACCACCGCCAGAGTGTGACGGGTTGGAACGAGGAGGTGGGAATTAATTTAAATATATAATATAATCTTCAAACATCAGAAGAAGAATTAAAGAACAGCCCCCCCTCTCCCCCATGTTTACCTATCCTCTTCTGGTCCGTGATGTCCAGTTCTGGTTCTGTGTAGGGTTTGAGCTCGTCGTCGTCGAAGCCTGCGTTGATCCATCGATCCTTCATGACTTGCTGCAGACCGAAGGCAGGCAGTTAGAGAACCACGGCTTCATGAAGCGTTTGTTTAACAACAACAATTTCACCATTTATGTTGCGTTTAATAAAAACAACGCTGAGTCAGCATCAATCTGCCCATTCAACGATCCTTCTGTACGTTTTGTGGACAAAATACTTCTGCATCTTTTCAGCTGCTTTAGCCATTCATGTATCCAAACGTTCGGCTCGTTCAGAAAAATTCAGCTACGACTTTAGTTGTTGAAGTGCACCGATCCGTTTGAATCCTTGAGAAACTACGTGCTGCAAAATGTCTTCAGTATACTTGTTGCACTTTTAGCTTTCAGCTACTGGTTTTAGAATTTTAGCTTCTAGCCATTAGTAATATTGTCTTCTAGCTACTGATTTGCTCATTTTATCTAATTATTTGCTATAAATAGGTAAGTTTTAAATTAATGTTTTAATTTTGTTTACAAAACTTTAGGTTTTTAAATAATTATACAAGCCCAAAACCAGAAAAGTTGGCACGTTGTGGAAATCGCAAATAAAAACAGAATACAATGACTTGCAAATCTTTTTCAACCTATATTCAATTGAACACACTGCAAAGACCACATACTTAACGTTCGAACTGGTAAACTTTGTTATTTTTTGCAATTATTAGCTCATTTGGAATTTGATGCCTGCAACATGTTTCAAAAAAGCTGGCACAAGTGACAAAGAAGACAGAGAAATTTGAGGAATGCTCATCAAACACTTATTTGGAATATCCCACAGGTGAACATGCAAATTGGGAACAGGTGGGTGCCATGATTGGGTATAAAAGCAGCTTCCTTGACATGCTCAGTCATCCACATAGAAGGATGGGGCGAGGGTCACCACTCTGTGAACAAATGCGTGGGCAAATTGTCGAACAGTTCAAGAACAACTTTTCTCAACGAGCTATTGCAAGGAATTTAGGAATTTCACCATCTACGGTCCGTAATATCATCAAAAGGTTCAGAGAATCTGGAGAAATCACTACACGTAAGGGGCAAGGCCGAAAACCAACATTGAATGCCCGTGACCTTCGATCCCTCAGGCGGTACTGCATCAAAAACCGACATCAGTGTGTAAAAGATATCACCACATGGGCTCAGGAATACTTCAGAAAACCACTGTCAGTAACTACAGTTCGTCGCTACATCTGTAAGTGCAAGTTAAAGCTCTACTATGCAAAGCAAAAGCCATTCATCAACAAGATCCAGAAACGCCGCCGGCTTTGCTGGGCCCGAGCTCATCTGAGATGGACTGATGCAAAGTGGAAAAGTGTTCTGTGGTCTGATGAGTCCACATTTCAAATTGTCTTTGGAAACTGTGGACGTCGTGTCTTACGGACCAAAGAGGAAAAGAACCATCAGGACTGTTATAGGCGCAAAGTTCAAAAGCCAGCATCTGTGATGGTATGGGGGTGCATTAGTGCCCAAGGCATGGGTAACTTACACATCTGTGAAGGCACCATTAATGCTGAAAGGTACATACAGGTTTTGGAGCAACATATGCTGCCATCCAAGCGACGTCTTTTTCATGGACGCCCCAGCTTATTTCAGCAAGACAATGCCAAGCCACATTCTGCACGTGTTACAACAGCGTGGCTTCGTAGCAAAAGAGTGCGGGTCCTCCCCTGGCCTGCCTGCAGTCCAGACCTGTCCCCCATTGAAAATGTGTGGCGCATTATGAAACGTAAAATACGACAACGGAGACCCCGGACTGTTGAACAACTTAAGCTGTACATCAAGCAAGAATGGGGAAGAATTCCACCTGAAAAGCTTCAAAAATTGGTCTCCTCAGTTCCCAAACGTTTACTGAGTGTTGTTAAAAGGAAAGGCGATGTAACACAGTGGTAAATATGTCCCTGTGCCAACTTTTTTGCAATGTGTTGCTGCCATTGAATTCTAAGTTAATGGTTATTTGCAAAACAAAATAAAGTTTCTCCGTTCGAACATTAAATATATTGTCTTTGCATTCTATTCAGTTGAATATGGGTTGAAAAAGATTTGCAAGTCATTGTATTCTGTTTTTATTTGCGATTTGCACAACGTGCCAACTTTTCTGGTTTTGGGCTTGTAGTTAAAATTAGCTTTTAGCTACCGTAAAGCTAATATTGGTTTCTAGCCATCATTTACCAAATTTAGTCTTCAAGCTACTGTTTTACTAAATTTAGCTTTTATCTAAGGTTACAATTAGTTTTGCCCATTAAATCTTTTAGCTACTGTTTTGCTGGGATAAGCTTTAAGCTATTGTTCTGCGACATTTATCTTTTAGCTCCTGTTCCGTTAGTCAGAGTCAGAGTCAGAGAGTCTTTATTGTCATTTGCACCGCATGTGGTACATGTGATGAAAACCAGATTATGTACACGGGGTCCCAGTTACATCCAACAACAAATGCAAGAGAAAAACAGTAATAACATCTAGGATTAACTAAGAAAAACATCAACTAGTAATACACTAAGCCCTAATGTAGTAGAAAAACATCATTATAAACAGCAGCACGAACACGAGTCTGTATGAGCAGATGGTCACAGATGAACACAGCAACAAGAAAACAGATCAGCATGATGTGATATTTTGCAGTGATCATTCTTATTGTTTATTTATTCATGAGTCTAACAGCCTCAGGGTAGAAGCTGTTCCTCAGTCTAGTGGTTCTACATTTGATGCTCCTCAACCTCCGTCCTGAGGGGAGTGGGGCAAAGAGTGAGTGTGCTGGGTGAGTGAGGTCTTTCATGATGCAGGTGGCTCTTTTCCTGCATCTGGAGGTGTAAATGTCTGTGATGGTGGGGAGACTGACTCCAACAGACTTAGCTGTAGCGTTTAGCGATTGTTTTGTTGTAGCTGTAGCGCTGTAGCGTTTAGCGTTTGTTTTGTAAATTGTAGCTTTTGTTAATTTTAGCTTTCGTTTAGCTAGTTTTAGTTTAGCTGATTTTAACTTTCAGCTTCTGTTAGGATTGTTTTAGCTTCACCAGCTCAGTTTTAGCTCCTTTAACAAATTTCAGCTCATGTTCACGTCACACTTCAGCAGAAAAAGCCAATTTCTCAGTTTGTACATATTTTGCTCATGTTTCTATAAGCATTACAGCTAAAACAGCCGAAATCATCCTAGTTGGAATGTACATCACCCACCATGTTGCATGCTGAAGTTTTAAACAAAAATGGTTTTCACGACTGCAGGAACTCTTTTAAAATCTGCCCAGTGGTTTGTGAGATGTTTTGCTAACTGACAGAAAATCAGATGGGGTACAGGGAATTACATGATCGCCCGCCTCTCATGGCGGGAGTCGATACAAATCACATCAGGAAAATGAATGTGCTGAACGGATCAATCGCTTTCCGGGGTTTTAATCCGAGCTAAACCAATCATCTGCGGTTCTGATGCAAGCAGGTCTGTCCGGGTCGGACGAGCTGCATCAGAAACTGATCGATGAGACGCGTCGAGTCAAACCAACAACGTTCGCTTTGAGCTCAAGTCTTAACAAGGAAATAAAAGACAGTAACCCTGTCTGTTAGCAAAATATCATCTAAGACAGTGATATATTCTAGTTTATAAACTTTCAGCTGTTATCAGGGTTCACATGTTGAATTATTGGTTTATTAAAATAAAAAAATAAGACAAATAGGTTGTGATCTGTCTCACCAACAAGATCTATTCTGGTGGAAAAAAAAACTTTTATTCTGAAAAATGAAAGCATTTTTCTTAGCGATACAACAGTTGCTTATTTTTGTTACCAATCATTACATTTTAGAGTCAGAGAGAGTCAGTCAGAGAATCTTTATTGTCATTTGCACCGCATGTGGTACATGTGATGAAATGAGATTACAGTATGTACACAGGGTCCCAGTTACATATAACAATAAAATGTAAGAGAAGAACAGAAATAACATCTAAGATTTACTCCGTAAATGTAAAAAAAATGTGTCAGACTTGGATCACAAAGATCTTTCACTTCTTATACAAATAATAACCTGCAGATTCTCTAAAATTAAGACATTTTTGTCCAAGCATCATGATCAGTTCTTAAATTGACTGCCAATATCTAATGTTCCTTTAAGGATGTGAGAGCTGTTTAAAAAATAATAATATATCTATATCGATAGATCGATAGACCGATAGATATATCGGTAGATATAGATACTGTATATATATACTGTAGATATACAGTACAGTAGTCAAATGTGAGTTTCTCCAGGTGCTGCAGAGATTTAGTCTGAAACAGAACATCGGATGTAGGGGTGCAAATCTCTCAGTGTCTGAAGAATCGATTCAATTTCGACTTTTGGTGTCACGATTCGATTCAAAATCGATTTTTCGATTCAGAAATGATTTTTGATTCAGAAACGATTTTTCTATTAAAATTGTCATAAATTTAGTTTGTTTTGTAACTGAAAAGCTGAAAAGAATAAACAACAATGGAAACAAATGGAAAATGTATTTAAAATAATAATTTTATACTGAAAACATTAAACAACAATGTAAACAAATAGAACATTTATTTAAAACAATAATTTTAGGTTCCTTATTGTATCAAATTTTTTGCATTGTTTGATATTTATACCAAAAATAGGAACAAATAATACAGGAATGCATTAAATTCTGTAACTTAAATAACCAGTATTAGGTTAGCTTTTTGCTCTGTTACTTATAGAAGATTATTGTTTGAATTGATTGTTTGAACTTGTTTTGTTTTTGAAAAAAGGGGCAGATAAAATAAGATTTCTTCTTCTTTCTGCCACCTTTCATTTTATGTATTCTTTCATATACTATGATATATGGTTTTGTTTTCTTTATCTTTTGGGTTTTAATGTAAAAAGAAAAAAATAATAAAAATCGATTTTGGGGCTTTTAGAATCGATTCTGAATTGCCAGGACTAAGAATCTAGATTCTTAAAAAAAAAAAAATTCTGCACCCCTAATCGGATGTGTCCTCCACTCAGATTAGAGCAGAGACACATAAAACCATCCTGGTAAAAAAAAACAACTACAATCCATTATTTATGGTTACAGCATAAAGGATGAGGACACAGAAAACAGGACACTGTGGGTGTCAGAGATGATGCAGTGAGGAGATGCATGAACAAAGAGGAGGAGGAGGACAGACGCCACATCGTCTCCAACGCTTCAGGGGGAGAGCAGAAAGAACAGAGGAATATTTACATGTTCTGCGTCCTCCCTCACCTCCAGAGTACCGCGCTTGGCCGGGTTCAGCACCAGGAACCGTTTGAGCAGGTTCTCGCAGTCTGTGGACATGTAGAACGGGATGCGGTACTTCCCCCTGAGGACTCGCTCACGCAGCTCCTGCACAGAGGAGACGGACGAACAGAATAAAACGCGGAGCATCTCCGATGGGCCGTTTAAAGCAGGAAGAGACCCGAGCAGGAGGACGAGCGAACACGAAGCGAATCCTGAGACCGAGTCAAACAAAAAGCACCTCAGACCAACAAATGTGCAACTTTAAACTGATTAACAAGAGTCCTGCACATCATACGCTCATGGACAAACTATTATACAGCAAACTATAGCAACGGCCCGAACAAGCAAAGACCCTGTATAATCTTTGACCTTGACCTTAGAGCTGGACAGATTAAAAGACAAGTATCCTGATGCATGCTCAATAATCCATGTAAAATCTAAAAAAGTTAAATCTGTTTCTCTGGACATAAAAAAAAAAAGTTGTAACGTTTCGTCTTTCATCCTAAAGACTTCTTCAGTCTAGCTCATTGAAAGACAAGTCGACACACCGTCTAGTGGTGGTACAAATTCAAGTTTTGTTCAATTATCTTGAGCAGCTCAGAAGTTCTGGCCTGGAGAAGAGAAAGTTTGCAGACAGATGGAGACTATATCATAATACGTCCGTCTTTCAACGAACGGAACATAAAAATATTGATCAATGAAAAACGACAAAAAAAATTAAAAAAATACTACAACATCAACTTATACAATTCCGTTGTTGCTTTTGAAACTAGGTTTAACTGAATGATTAAAAACATAAATAAACACCATAATACTAGCCTGGCCCTCGCCTTCCTGCACAGCTCCGCTCAATTCTCATTTCCCTTCACTGCACAGTCTGGGACTTCTCCCATTCACAACGATTTATCCGGTAGAATTTTGTTCGGNACCGATCAGACTGAAGACACCTGAGATGCAGTCGGACACGCCCGACTGCTGAGGCTGACACAGGAAGTCAAACTGATGTCCAACTTGGACTCTTTCAGGTCCACACCGTCCCACCTTAAGGTTCTGTCCATCGAAGGGCAGCGAGCCGCTGACCAGCGTGTACAGGATGACACCCAGGCTCCAGACGTCCACCTCCGGCCCGTCGTACTTCTTTCCCTGGAAGAGCTCCGGCGCGGCGTACGGCGGCGAGCCGCAGAACGTGTCCAGCTTGTTGCCCAGAGTGAACTCGTTGCTGAAGCCGAAATCGGCGATCTTTATGTTCATGTCTGCGTCGAGCAGCAGGTTCTCCGCCTGCGAAAGAAAAACACGTTCACCACCAATACACAACTTTGAGTTATTTAAAGCTCATTTTACTGTCAAATTAGTTTAAAAAAAACTGTTTTATATTTAATGACAATATCTTATAATCTGAGTTAAATAATTCAGACTCTAAAAGGTCAAGAAGTGGAATAAAATAATTAATTAAGAAAGCAAAAATCAGTCAAAACTCCATTAAGATTAAATTTAAACGTGAGGATTGAAGCTGCAAACCATCAACCCTCCGCCGCCGTGCTGAGAGCTGGTTTGAGGAGTCCGCCGCAGTGAATTCTGGGTAAACATTTTTAAAACAGCTGATTTTATGTTCATAATGTGTTTAAAGTTCTGTTAAAAATAATAATAAAGCAACAGATTGACGGGCCTCAACGGGGGAAGAATAAAAACAAAAACTACATTAAAGTAGTTGTAAAACGTAAAAAGAAAAATATTTAATAAAATTAATTTAGAAAACACCAGAAATGAACAGGATTCAAGATGGCTGCCGCATGCGGACGTGCGGAGGAACGCTGTGCTTCGCGGGAGTCATAATTAATCAAATAATTAATCAAACAAGATCAATTTCTTTTAAAAAAAAAATCAATATTCATAACAAGTTGGGTATTTTTCCATTAAGCTATTTTTTTTACTTCATCGTGTAAAAAAAAAAACATTTTAGGTGGAAAGAAATATGGTAAAAACAAAAGCATGAATTAAAATAAAAACACTTCTTACAAAATCAGTGGATGAGAAAAAAATGTTTTTTTGTTTAGTCTTTGTTCACTTGCCTACATTCAGATTAATTATTTTAAGGTAAAGTTTGATGTGCATGAAGAACATTTTCACATCATAACAGCAAATCTGATTAAAATAATCAGCATGGTTATCTTTTCCACCATCAAGCAGCTTAATCCTCATAAACGCACTCTGATCTCCCTTCTCATTACAGAGTGCACGGAGTCTGCGCACGTGTAAAGCAGACAAACTGCTCGGAGCTCTTCTCTCGTCACGGATCAGCTGAGCCGAGTTCCAGCACGTCGATGTTTACACAAAGAAACATCTTTTACCGTCTCAGATTCAACAGCCGCTCACCGTGACATTTATTAACGATCGCCACAAACATGTCCGTGTGACAGACACCGAGGGTGCCTGGTGTGGTAGTAGCTGAGAGTCATCCTCAACACTGAACACAAAGGGGGTGAATAGTTTTGCAGCAGATGGTGTTAAAGGTCACAATGACTGGATTAAGATTTATGCACGATAGTTTCCTGAAACACTGAATCAGAGCAGTCATCTGAAGTTGTTGTTTTTCTGAAGATTTTTTTTAATTTACACTTAAAGGGGACCACATGTAAGTATTTAAAATTTTTATGTTATGTCTGTGTGCTATCTTGACAATATTAATTCATTTTAATACACAAAATAATTCTTAGATAATCAATTATACCCTTTTTAATTCTGCCATTTTTAACTTTCGTTTTGAACGACCGGTTTCTGATACAAGTTCTGAAGTCCACGCCCTTCAAAGATCTGTTTACGCCCTCTGTAACAGCCAGTATCTGTAATGTGTTGTTGTTTTAAAATTAGCTCTTTTTTTATTACTCATTTGACTTACTGTTAGTGTTAGCTTAAGATAACTTACCGAAACCCGTCTGAGCGCGCCGCAATTTGCTGCTCCTTTTAGCATTAGACCACCCGAATCCGAAGCTAATGTTAGCTTGTTCCTCTTCCGGTGTTCGCCAGCTCCGCTCGTTGCACGCGGCGATTTTGGGAGTTATCGCTGTTCCAGTCAAGACAACACAAAGTTCACCAAGTGTCTCCCGTAAATTAATCCGTAAGGAGAAGGTCCTCGCTGCTGTGAGGCTGCTTCGAGGCAGCAGCGAGGCTGTACAGTTGAAGCTCCGCTCCATCGCGCCAGAAGAGGGTCCCGTTGCCGCGGGTCCCTACGCCGGGGGTCCGCTCGTTTAATTTTTGACGGCTGCGCGTTGGGAGCAATCGCAAATACACTAAAAATTGAACTAAAACATAAAAATAACAATTATACTTTATTTATAAAGCCATTTAAAAAAACACAGCTGCAACAAAGTGCTGTACACATGAAATTAAGAACATATAAACAAAAGATGAGATGAAATCATGAAAAACAACAGTCATGTGTGTGTCAATATGTTAAATGGGGAAACTCTGTATCGGACCCCTTCGGTGTCTCAAACGGTGTGAGACAGGGTAGCATCCTGTCTCCCTTTCTGTTCAATGTTTACATGGATGACCTGTCAAAGCTTTTAAATAACTGTGGAACAGGTTGTAGGGTGGGAAATAAGGTCATCAACCATCTTATGTATGCCGATGATTTAGTAATCTTCTGTCCCTATTCTGCTGGCTTACAAGAACTGCTGCAGGTGTGCTCTGACTATGGAAGTGACTTTGATATAAAATATAATGCGAAGAAAAGCAGCATCATGATTGTGCGGAGCAGAGAAGACTCCAAGTTGATGTTCCCTGACTTCTTTCTGTCGGGCAACAGGCTGGATGTCAGTGATGAATATAAATATTTGGGGCACTATTTGACTGCAGACCTGTCAGATGATAGAGACATTTACAGACAATGCCGTATGCTCTATGGTCAAGCTAACACGCTGATCCGTAGGTTTGGAATGTGCTCAGCATCTGTTAAGATCCAACTCTTTAAGGCCTACTGCACTCCTTTGTACACCGCTCACCTGTGGAGACGTTATAAAAAGAGCAGCATGTATAGACTAACTGTGGCATATAATGATGGCCTTCGAATGATGCTGAGGGTACCTCGATGGAGCAGTGCAAGCAAAATGTTTGCAGATGCAGGTGTGCCTACCTGCCAAGCGGTGCTGCGTAACCTCATGTATAGATGCATGTGTAGATTGTCTGTATCTGAAAACTGCATCATCACTACACTGACCAACCCTGGACTAAGCTCTGTGAGATATTTTTCTATTTTGGGGACTCATTGGCGGATGAGCCTCTATAGGAAAGCTTTTTAGTATTTTATTCTTATTTTATTTTTTTATAGGAAAGCTTTTTAATCTTTTATGTTTTACTCTTTTTATATACATATATGGATCTTGTATTGTATCTGAAATAAAGAAACTACTACTACTACTAATACAGAAGTGGGTTGAGCCTAACCAGGGGTTGCTAGGTGAGGGGCTGGACTCAGGTTGGGGTGGGTTGTCCTCTCTCGCTTGTGACGTAACATGCGAGAGTATTTTAAAACGAAACGTATCTTATCACAGTAAAATAAATTTACTAGAGTAAATAAACCACTGGGTGCATTTTTTTGCCACTAGGACTGTTTTTTTATGAAGTACATACCCAAAGTTGAGTAAAAAAAACTTTAAAAAGTGAATTTTGAATATGTGGTCTCCTTTAATGTATACAGGTTAGTCTTATTGAGCCACGAGAACTCATTTTCAAGAGAGACCTGTTTTAGGGAGCAAGTGGTGGGGGTTAAGTGCCTTGCTCAGGGGCCCAGAGTGGGGCGAATGAGGGTGGAGGCAGGTGGGGGTGTTTCACCTTTTTCCACCCACATTTTTTGATGTCGTCGGTACCGGGGCTTGAACAGGCGATCTTCCGATCACAGGCCCACCGTCTCTAACCGCTGCGCCACCACTCCCCTTTGCTTGTTTTTGGTTGGTTCAGTCCGAACCAACCCGGTTTGGCAGAACTCACCTTGAGGTCCCTGTGAACGATGTGCTTCTGGTGGCAGTACTGCACCGCCGACACGATCTGCGGAGGGAAAGACAAGATGACGGATGTGGAGGAGTCCAGGCGAGCTGTGACTTTTGTTTTCAGTAACTTTTATACTTTGAAAATATTTAAGTTTGTTTTTATTTATTTTAACCACAGAAAAAAAAATTCAGTTGCTCCAAAAACATTGTTCTCTTTGGAATCTGCTTCAGCTGCTGACTTGTTTTTGTTATCATACACTAATTTTAGCTTTTAGCAACTGTACTGCTACCTTTAGCACTGTTCTTCCTCTTTTAGCCACCTTTCTGTTACTTTTAGCCACATTCCTGCTACATTTAGCCAGATTCCTGCTACTTTTAGCCACATTCCTGCTACCTTTAGCCACTTTATGCTACCTTTAGGAACTGTTCTGCTACCTTTAGCACTGCTCTTCCTCTTTTAACCACATTTCTTCTACCTTTAGCCACATTTCTGCTATCTTTAGCCACATTCCTGCTACCTTTAGCCACATTCCTGCTACGTTTTGCCAAATTCCTGCTACGGTACCTTTAGACACATTCCTGCTACCTTTAGCCACTTTATGCTACTTTTAGGAACTTTACTGCTACCTTTAGCACTGCTCTACCTCTTTTAGCCACATTCCTGCTACCTTTAGCCACGTTATGCTACTTTTAGGAACTTTACTGCTACCTTTAGCACTGCTCTTCCTCTTTTAGCCACATTCCTGCTACCTTTAGCCACTTTATGCTACTTTTAGGAACTTTACTGCTACCTTTAGCATTGCTCTTCCTCTTTTAGCCACATTTCTGTTACCTTTAGCCACATTCCTGCTACCTTTAGCCACATTCCTGCTACCTTTAGGAACTGTTCTGCTACCTTTAGCACTGTTCTTCCTTTTTTAGCCACATTTCTGCTACATTTTGCCAAATTCCTGCTACCTTTAGCCACTTTATGCTAACTTTAGCAACTGTTCTGCTACCTTTAGCACTGCTCTTTCTCTTTTAGCCACTTTTCTGCTACTTTTAGCCACCTTTCTTCTACATTCAGCCACATTTGTCTACCTTTAGCCACATTCCTGCTACATTTAAACCACTTTATGCTACCTTTAGCCACCTTTCTGCTACTTTTTACCACATTCCTGCTATTTTAGCTACTTTATGCTACTTTTAGCCACTTTTTGGCTATTTTTAGTAATTTTCTGATACTTAGAGCCACTTTTATGTTAACTTAAGCCACTTTTTTTTTTTGCGGACGACACAACAGTGGTGGGTCTCATCAGCAACAACGATGAGACGGACTACAGGAACGAGGTGAGCCGCCTGGCCTTGTGGTGCGGACACAACAATCTCACTCTCAACGTGGAGAAGACAAAG
>JBBPBX010061535.1:0-12914 GCA_038048925.1 Garcialebias charrua | reverse complement strand
TTTATTGTGTTCTACTGGTGCAATTTAGAAATGCCTGATTTTAATTGTATTTATTTTCTACATTATTTATTATTGTAATGTATACTTTTCATTTTGTGGTTACAGCTTTGATGAAGTTGTTCATAGTGAGGTGGAGTCCATCATCAAGAAAATGAAGCCTTCATCCTGCGCCCTGGATCCCTTCCCCTCGTCTCTCATAAAATCCAATCACTCTGCAATAAGCCCATTAATCACACAAATAATAAACAAGTCTCTACAATCTGGTCATGTTCCACTGCCTCTAAAAACTGCCATCATTAGGCCTCTTCTGAAAAAATCTAATTTGGATCCCGACATTTTTTCTAATTACCGCCCAATTTCCCACCTCCCATTTCTGTCTAAAGTGCTGGAGAAAGCAGTTGCTGCTCAGCTGCAGGACCACCTACAGCAACACTCTCTGTATGAGAAGTTCCAGTCTGGATTCAGAGTAGCTCACAGTACTGAGACTGCATTGCTGAGAGTTACCAATGATGTCCTCATGGCTGCTGACACTGGTTCTCCCTCCATCCTTGTCCTCCTTGACCTCACTGCAGCTTTCGACACTGTGGACCATAGTATCCTCCTCCACCGTCTTCATGTGGAGGTCGGTCTCTGTGACACTGTCCTGGACTGGTTCAAATCTTTCCTCTCCAATAGGCTGGAATGTGTTAGTCTTGGCAATGCCACTTCCCAGACAGTCGGTGTCTCCTGTGGTGTCCCTCAAGGGTCAGTTCTGGGGCCCCTGCTGTTTTCCCTTTACATGCTGCCTTTAGGTCAAATTATTAATCAGTTCAACATTTCTTTTCACTGCTATGCCGACGATACACAGCTTTACATCAGGACTGGAGCATCCTCATCATCCCCATCTCCATCTTCACTCACTGCCCTCTCTACCTGCCTGGAGGAAATAAGGGCATGGATGAATCAGAACTTTCTTCAATTAAACTGCTCCAAGACTGAGGCCATAATGATTGGCACCCCTCACCAGGTACAAACATCAACTTTAACAACAATCTCCTTCTCTGGACAAGACATCCCCCTCTCCACCTCTGTTACAAATCTTGGAATAAAAATGGACTCTCATCTTACATTTGAAAATCACATTAAGCTTCTGTTTAAAACCTGCTTCTTCCATCTTCGAAACATCTCCAGACTTCGCCCATCTCTAACTTTTTCTGATGCTGAGAAACTCGTCCATGCCTTTGTCTCCTCCAGGCTCGACTACTGCAACTCCCTGTTTATTGGAATCCCTGGCAAATACCTTCAGAAGCTTCAATATATTCAAAACAGTGCAGCAAGGATTTTGTTGAGAGCTCGTAAATTTGAACATATTACACCCATTCTCCATAACCTCCATTGGCTTCCTGTCACCTACAGAATTCAGTACAAAACTGCTCTCATTACACACCAATGCTTACACGGAACTTCACCTGACTATCTAAAGGACATTCTTGCTCCATATTCATCCACCCGGTCTCTACGATCACAGAACAGTAATCTACTTCACATTCCACGAACCAAATTAAGGACCATGGGAGACCGGGCATTCTGTGTGGCTGCCCCCCGCCTATGGAACTCCCTCCCTGACTACCTGAGAGCTCCACAGTCACTGGTTGACTTCAAAAACGGCTTAAAGACTTTTCTTTTTAAGCAAGCCTATTCTGCCTCCACATGATTTTATCTTTGATCTTGGTTGATATTATTATTGATTTTACTTGATTTTATCACTTGTTTTATTTATTTTTTATTTTTTTAAGCAGGCCTATTCTGCCTCCACATGATTCTGTCTTTAATCTTAGTTGATATTATTATTGATTTTACTTGATTTTATCACTTGTTTTATTTGTTGTAGCACTTTGAGATTTTTATTAATGAAAAGTGCGGTATAAATTGAATTTATTATTATTATTATTATTAATCAAGTTTTTGTCCAGTAGCAGCAGTGTGGCTGTATTTGTCCTCATTACTGTACTGACAACTTCTTCTTGGTGGGACAGGTCCTGGAAAAGTTCAGAGTTCAGTTCAGTCATCACACACTTCTTCGCTGCAGGTGATCTCTGGTGGATGTCTGTCCCTGCAGTGGAAGGAAAGAGATGCTACCTCTGTCCTAGACTGGTAATAAAACACAAAGATAAAAAAATAAGTTAAATAAGATTATGATTTTAAATAAAATAGATTATTTAGATAATAATAATAATTAATAATAAAAGAACAATACCTCTTCTTGAACGGTTGAATCTCTCACTCAACATCATCAACATAATCAGGGCAGGGCGATTATCAGCTCCAGGACTTGTTGACAATATCAGTTTTTTCATAAAGAGCTGAACTTTTTGACTTAAGTGTTGACGTGATGAATGTCTCATAGCGAGGATCAACTACGCATAAACAACATTCAGACTTAGATTCAGAGCTTTAAAAACTCATACAGTTTGTGTTATTGATCTGGACCGATCTAAATTACCTGATGAAGTTGTTTAAATGCAGCTGCTGTGTTGTTAGCGCTGTTTGTAACAGCTGCTGTTTCTTCGTTCACGTTCGGATGAAGTCGTTTCAAACGAGTTCACGTTAGACGTGTTGCTGCTGCAGAGCCAGTCTTGTGAAACAACGTCCACACACACAGCTTTGTGTGCTCGTCTTTTAACAAGAAAACCATAACGTTAACAAACAGGAGACCACAGCGAGAAGCTAACGGCTTATGCTGCGCGTGCTGCGCGATAATAGCTCCGTGCTGAAACGCGCCCAGGAAATTTTGTTCCGCGGCACATATATTAAAGCTGCAATATGTAGTTTTTAAACACGCTGGCACTTAGAAACATTTTGAACAAAGACACGTTTCTGGTCCCTCCTCACTCAGAGCCATATATGGCTCAGCTTCCCCTCGCTCGCGCTGCATCCTGGAATGCTCCGCCTCCACTACGTTCCGTCTCAGCCGTTGCAAAGTTCTGTGATTATATGTTAATAAAACATTCTAAAAAATAAAATAAAACCATGAAGCACTGGTCCAGCAAAACAAAAACACCCTGAAATCTGCAGAGCTTCACGCAGCCACGTTGGACATGATTTAATTCGCTCGTGACTTCCTCATTTCTGTCAGTGGAGGTCTGGAGGAAGAAGCGATCACTTGACTTTTGGCAAAAAAACAAAAGAAAAGTCCAGAGCAGGGATGAAGAAGGGGGATTTAATACATTTGTGTCACATACAAAACAGTTTTGCATCGCTTTGCAATTATTTCAACGAGAACCTGCGCGGCCGCTGCGGGCTGACAGGCGGGGCGTGGGTTGGGGGGTGAGAAGTGAGAAGCTCTGTTTTTATTGGCTGGCTGTTTTTATTGGCTGGTTAACCGCGGGGCGCTCTGGTTTTTATAAATGCTTTTATTACCACCGGGAGATGCCAGAGGACTATAGTTTTTTTCAGAGATTACCTGTCAAACATCAATCTATCAGGAGATAGTGGCAGAGTGAAGAAATATGTTTAAAAAATAAGTTACATACTGAAGCTTTAACGTTCAATGTAGGGGTGGGCGATATGGCTCAAAAATTATATTGTGATATTTCAGAGTATTATCACGATAACGATAAATTTCGTGATATAACCCCCCAAAAAAATCAAATGTATTTATTTGACAAAATTAACTTAACATGTTGCTTTGCAGTATTATATAAAATTTTAAAAAACAACAAGGGGTAATTTTACTGAAATTACTTTATTTAGTAAAGTATTTAGTCTCCAAGTAAAACTACACCTGCACTTTAGTTTTTGTGGTGGTTTTTTTAATCTATATTTTGTGCAGACTTTTTCAATCTAAATAACAGATCATTTTTAAAGTATATATTTTTTTCAGAGATTACCTGGCTAACATCAGTCTGTCAGGAGATGTGGCAGAGTGAAGAAATATGTTTATAAAAAATGTTACATACAGCTCCTTTAAAGAGGCACTTAATGCCCTCTGGAGCTTTAACTCCGCCCCCGTAGCAAATTCAAAATCTCCTTCAAAATGGGCGTGTTGAGAGACAAGGGTGGAGGAGGTGGGGTTTTTTGCTGCCTTCACGCCTCCTCCAGCAAACAACCTAAAACAAACCAAAAGTCTAGCCAACAACATAAACCAAGCAACAACAAAGAATAAACATGTAGATGTTTTTATCTATTTCACCCAACTTATCCAAAACAAAAGGCTTAAAAAAAAAAATAATATTACAAAGTTGTCCATGAGCAGGAATTGAACCCAGGTCTTCTGGATGGCAACCCAGATTGTAAACCACTGACCTAACCAGGCATTCATGCATTGCTCCTCTGTCGCACAGTATTAAAACAAATAACACCAGACAGTTTCGATGAAGTGAAAAATATTCTTAAAATAAATAAGTTAAAATACACAAATAACTAGTGCCATTCCGAAAACTATAATATGCTTTGTTACAGAGCTTTTCAGGAGTGAAATGTAGCACTTCCATATGGTATGCACTTCAGTGAGGACCGTCTCAGCTCCGCAGGGGATTGGCTCTGCTTGAACCAAGTTCGTGACGTCAGAGTGTACAAGACAAGTCAGAATGAACAGTCTTGACCAACAAGAAAATCAGCGTGCATTAACCTCTGTTCAACCCATAGGACTACCTAAACACGTTTTTAGACCAAATATTGCCGATTTAAACTAATACGCACAAATACATGAAAATTAACACAGAAATACTGCTATGAAACATTTTAAACACATTCTAGGTAGTTTATCAGCTAAAAAAAGTTACATTTCGGTTTATGCTGGTGAACTAAACTAAACATTTCGGTTTAGTTTCACTTTAAATGAACTGTAACTTCTACAAGTTGATCAGCTGACCTTCATGTTTCAGCTTCATCTGTTCATGCAGGAACGTGTCATATGCTTCCTCTGATTCATTTTTTTAACTGAACTGTCTCTGATGGAGTGATGTGGAGCCGCGCGTGTTTGTAACACAGTTTACAGCGGGGACACGCAGCGAGACACGCAGCTCCGAGCAGCTCGGAGCGGGGAGGGGGACAGCTGTCTGTGCCTGCAGAGCAGGGAGAGAAGTTGAGACGCGCGCGTTGTTTTTAACATTTTAGCAGTAACTAATTAGCGTTTTACACCAGTAGACTGGTGGAGGGGAGGTGCGCAGTTGCTCGGGTGTTAAGGGGCGGGGCGCCCTGACGTATTACGTCATGAAATTAGCATATCATGATATAAGTTTTTTGCCCGGGCAAGCTTTTTATACCGGTATTACCGGTAACAATATGATATGGCCCAGCCCTAGAGTGCTGTATGAATGTGTGTGTAGTAGAGTGTTGTGTGAATGTGTGTGTAGTAGAGTGTTGTGTGAATGTGTGTGTAGTAGAGTGTTGTATGAGAAACTGTGTTTCCATCCATTTTCATTTCGTATTTTGAGCTACCTCGCAAATATGTAAATACAAATTAATGCAGATCAGAAGTGTTTCCATCTACTGGCTTGAAGCGCTTCTACCAAGCCGCGCACAGCGTCATTACGTCAGACGTCAGCGTCATTACGTCAGACGTCAGCACTGCGCATGTCTACAGTAAACAGGAAGTAGCGGTTGAAAACTGAACCCGGCCACACATCTCGTCAAAATGGAGAGAATATTTCAGGTACGTGTTGCTATCGGGCGAGTTGTATTTATTCTGTCATGCCAACTAGTTTTAGCGATGTTACATGTTGTCCGGAGCGGAAACAGCTGAACGTCACGTGACGTGAATTTTCGCTACGTCAGAAATGAGTCGGAAAATGTGTTTCCATTTGTCGTTTAGCGCATCTCAAATCCCAAAAACCACCTCAAGCGAGCGTAAAAACTTTTTAGCGTAATTCAGGAAGTAACCTCGCAATTTGCCGTTTCCATTAAGCTTTTCTGCTGCGCTATTTCAAATTGCGCAGCTAGAAACCTTGATGGAAACACGGCTAATGCGTGTGTAGTAGAGTGTTGTATGAATGTGTGTGTAGTAGAGTGTTGTGTGAATGTGTGTGTAGTAGAGTGTTGTATGAATGTGTGTGTAGTAGAGTGTTGTGTGAATGTGTGTGTAGTAGAGTGTTGTATGAATGTGTGTGTAGTAGAGTGCTGTATGAATGTGTGTGTAGTAGAGTGCTGTATGAATGTGTGTGTAGTAGAGTGCTGTATGAATGTGTGTGTAGTAGAGTGCTGTATGAATGTGTGTGTAGTAGAGTGCTGTATGAATGTGTGTGTAGTAGAGTGCTGTATGAATGTGTGTGTAGTAGAGTGCTGTATGAATGTGTGTGTAGTAGAGTGCTGTATGAATGTGTGTGTAGTAGAGTGCTGTATGAATGTGTGTGTAGTAGAGTGCTGTATGAATGTGTGTGTAGTAGAGTGCTGTATGAATGTGTGTGTAGTAGAGTGCTGTATGAATGTGTGTGTAGTAGAGTGCTGTATGAATGTGTGTGTAGTAGAGTGTTGTATGAATGTGTGTGTAGTAGAGTGTTGTATGAATGTGTGTGTAGTAGAGTGTTGTATGAATGTGTGTGTAGTAGAGTGTTGTATGAATGTGTGTGTAGTAGAGTGTTGTATGAATGTGTGTGTAGTAGAGTGTTGTATGAATGTGTGTGTAGTAGAGTGTTGTATGAATGTGTGTGTAGTAGAGTGTTGTATGAATGTGTGTGTAGTAGAGTGTTGTATGAATGTGTGTGTAGTAGAGTGTTGTATGAATGTGTGTGTAGTAGAGTGTTGTATGAATGTGTGTGTAGTAGAGTGTTGTATGAATGTGTGTGTAGTAGAGTGTTGTATGAATGTGTGTGTAGTAGAGTGTTGTATGAATGTGTGTGTAGTAGAGTGTTGTATGAATGTGTGTGTAGTAGAGTGTTGTATGAATGTGTGTGTAGTAGAGTGTTGTATGAATGTGTGTGTAGTAGAGTGTTGTATGAATGTGTGTGTAGTAGAGTGTTGTATGAATGTGTGTGTAGTAGAGTGTTGTATGAATGTGTGTGTAGTAGAGTGTTGTATGAATGTGTGTGTAGTAGAGTGTTGTATGAATGTGTGTGTAGTAGAGTGTTGTATGAATGTGTGTGTAGTAGAGTGTTGTATGAATGTGTGTGTAGTAGAGTGTTGTATGAATGTGTGTGTAGTAGAGTGTTGTATGAATGTGTGTGTAGTAGAGTGTTGTATGAATGTGTGTGTAGTAGAGTGTTGTATGAATGTGTGTGTAGTAGAGTGTTGTATGAATGTGTGTGTAGTAGAGTGTTGTATGAATGTGTGTGTAGTAGAGTGTTGTATGAATGTGTGTGTAGTAGAGTGTTGTATGAATGTGTGTGTAGTAGAGTGTTGTATGAATGTGTGTGTAGTAGAGTGTTGTATGAATGTGTGTGTAGTAGAGTGTTGTATGAATGTGTGTGTAGTAGAGTGTTGTATGAATGTGTGTGTAGTAGAGTGTTGTATGAATGTGTGTGTAGTAGAGTGTTGTATGAATGTGTGTGTAGTAGAGTGTTGTATGAATGTGTGTGTAGTAGAGTGTTGTATGAATGTGTGTGTAGTAGAGTGTTGTATGAATGTGTGTGTAGTAGAGTGTTGTATGAATGTGTGTGTAGTAGAGTGCTGTATGAATGTGTGTGTAGTAGAGTGCTGTATGAATGTGTGTGTAGTAGAGTGCTGTATGAATGTGTGTGTAGTAGAGTGCTGTATGAATGTGTGTGTAGTAGAGTGCTGTATGAATGTGTGTGTAGTAGAGTGCTGTATGAATGTGTGTGTAGTAGAGTGCTGTATGAATGTGTGTGTAGTAGAGTGCTGTATGAATGTGTGTGTAGTAGAGTGCTGTATGAATGTGTGTGTAGTAGAGTGCTGTATGAATGTGTGTGTAGTAGAGTGCTGTATGAATGTGTGTGTAGTAGAGTGCTGTATGAATGTGTGTGTAGTAGAGTGCTGTATGAATGTGTGTGTAGTAGAGTGCTGTATGAATGTGTGTGTAGTAGAGTGCTGTATGAATGTGTGTGTAGTAGAGTGCTGTATGAATGTGTGTGTAGTAGAGTGCTGTATGAATGTGTGTGTAGTAGAGTGCTGTATGAATGTGTGTGTAGTAGAGTGCTGTATGAATGTGTGTGTAGTAGAGTGCTGTATGAATGTGTGTGTAGTAGAGTGCTGTATGAATGTGTGTGTAGTAGAGTGCTGTATGAATGTGTGTGTAGTAGAGTGCTGTATGAATGTGTGTGTAGTAGAGTGCTGTATGAATGTGTGTGTAGTAGAGTGCTGTATGAATGTGTGTGTAGTAGAGTGCTGTATGAATGTGTGTGTAGTAGAGTGCTGTATGAATGTGTGTGTAGTAGAGTGCTGTATGAATGTGTGTGTAGTAGAGTGCTGTATGAATGTGTGTGTAGTAGAGTGCTGTATGAATGTGTGTGTAGTAGAGTGCTGTATGAATGTGTGTGTAGTAGAGTGCTGTATGAATGTGTGTGTAGTAGAGTGCTGTATGAATGTGTGTGTAGTAGAGTGCTGTATGAATGTGTGTGTAGTAGAGTGCTGTATGAATGTGTGTGTAGTAGAGTGCTGTATGAATGTGTGTGTAGTAGAGTGTTGTATGAATGTGTGTGTAGTAGAGTGCTGTATGAATGTGTGTGTAGTAGAGTGCTGTATGAATGTGTGTGTAGTAGAGTGCTGTATGAATGTGTGTGTAGTAGAGTGCTGTATGAATGTGTGTGTAGTAGAGTGCTGTATGAATGTGTGTGTAGTAGAGTGTTGTATGAATGTGTGTGTAGTAGAGTGCTGTATGAATGTGTGTGTAGTAGAGTGCTGTATGAATGTGTGTGTAGTAGAGTGTTGTATGAATGTGTGTGTAGTAGAGTGCTGTATGAATGTGTGTGTAGTAGAGTGCTGTATGAATGTGTGTGTAGTAGAGTGCTGTATGAATGTGTGTGTAGTAGAGTGCTGTATGAATGTGTGTGTAGTAGAGTGCTGTATGAATGTGTGTGTAGTAGAGTGCTGTATGAATGTGTGTGTAGTAGAGTGCTGTATGAATGTGTGTGTAGTAGAGTGCTGTATGAATGTGTGTGTAGTAGAGTGCTGTATGAATGTGTGTGTAGTAGAGTGCTGTATGAATGTGTGTGTAGTAGAGTGCTGTATGAATGTGTGTGTAGTAGAGTGCTGTATGAATGTGTGTGTAGTAGAGTGCTGTATGAATGTGTGTGTAGTAGAGTGTTGTATGAATGTGTGTGTAGTAAAGTGCTGTATGAATGTGTGTGTAGTAAATATAAAAGTAGTGTAAATGTAAACCGTATTAATAAATGTAAACCGTATTAATAATTGTAAACAGTGAATGTAAACAGTAGTATGACTATAGGCAGTAATGTAATACAAACATTAGTGCAAATATGAGAAGTAGTGCAAACTGAATGAGCACATGACCGAGAGTTTAGTGAATAACCCGTTTGATGACACAGAGTCCAGTGTTAAAAACTTTGTGTTGAGTGGTAATGTGTGAGAAAGTTTTTTGTGTTAAGGCAGTTCAAATGGGAGGGGAGGCAGAGCAGGCAGAGTGTTTAGCATTCTGACTGCCTGATGAACAGAGCTGTCTCTCAGTCTGCTGGTACGAGCCTGGAGACTCCTCAGTCTCCTCCCTGATGGCAGCAGTCTGAAGCGGTGTGTAGTGGGTGTGTGGGATCACCTGCCATGCAGAGGACTTTCTGAGTGATTTGTAACTGAAATAAAACATTATTTATGTAAAATGATGTCACGCCTCTTTAACAGGAAGAAAACAAGTAGATAAAAGTATGAAGTCTGCTTTAGATTAATTCACAGACTTCAACCAGGACAAGAGTGCAGCTGGGACAGGGCTGAGGGAATCAGCCGGATCCTGGACTAGAAGCAACACAGTCCAGGGTTCTGAATAATACTAGACTGGGTACTAGACTTCTTGACAAACAGACCTCAGTCCGTGAAGATCCACAACTTCTCCTCTTCCACCATTACCCTCAGCACTGGCTCTCCTCAAGGATGTGTGTTGAGCCCTCTCCTGTTCACTCTGCTCACATATGATTGTACAGCCACACATCCAGGCTGTCATATTGTTAAGTTTGCAGATGATACAGCGGTGGTGGGATGCATCACAAACAATGATGAGTCCAGCTACAGACAGGAGGTGGAACATCTGGAGAGCTGGTGCAAAGAGAATAACCTTCACATGAATGTGAAGAAGACAAAGGAGATGATTGTGGACTTCAGAAGGAACAAACAAACACACACCCCACTGAACATAGGTGGATCTGCAGTGGAAGTGGTCTCCAGCTACAAATACTTGGGTGTACACTTGAATGATAACCTCAGCTGGAGCAACAACACCACCAGCCTGATCAAGAAAGGTCATCAGAGACTCTACTTCCTCAGACGGATCACAGACATTTACACCTCCAGATGCAGGAAGAGAACCACCTGCATCATGAAGGACCACACTCACCCAGCACACAAACTCTTTGCCCCACTCCCCTCAGGACGGAGGTTGAGGAGCATCAAATGTAGAACCACTAGACTGAGGAACAGCTTCTACCCTGAGGCTGTTAGACTCATGAATAAATAACCAGAATAATCACTGTGAAATATCACATCATGTTGCTGCTGATCTGTTTCATGTTGCTGCTGATCTGTTTCATGTTGCTGCTGATCTGTTTCATGTTGCTGCTGATCTGTTTCATGTTGCTGCTGATCTGTTTCATGTTGCTGCTGATCTGTTTCATGTTGCTGCTGATCTGTTTCATGTTGCTGCTGATCTGTTTCATGTTGCTGCTGATCTGTTTCATGTTGCTGCTGATCTGTTTCATGTTGCTGCTGATCTGTTTCATGTTGCTGCTGATCTGTTTCATGTTGCTGCTGATCTGTTTCATGTTGCTGCTGATCTGTTTCATGTTGCTGCTGATCTGTTTCATGTTGCTGCTGATCTGTTTCATGTTGCTGCTGATCTGTTTCATGTTGCTGCTGATCTGTTTCATGTTGCTGCTGATCTGTTTCATGTTGCTGCTGATCTGTTTCATGTTGCTGCTGATCTGTTTCATGTTGCTGCTGATCTGTTTCATGTTGCTGCTGATCTGTTTCATGTTGCTGCTGATCTGTTTCATGTTGCTGCTGATCTGTTTCATGTTGCTGCTGATCTGTTTCATGTTGCTGCTGATCTGTTTCATGTTGCTGCTGATCTGTTTCATGTTGCTGCTGATCTGTTTCATGTTGCTGCTGATCTGTTTCATGTTGCTGCTGATCTGTTTCATGTTGCTGCTGATCTGTTTCATGTTGCTGCTGATCTGTTTCATGTTGCTGCTGATCTGTTTCATGTTGCTGCTGATCTGTTTCATGTTGCTGCTGATCTGTTTCATGTTGCTGCTGATCTGTTTCATGTTGCTGCTGATCTGTTTCATGTTGCTGCTGATCTGTTTCATGTTGCTGCTGATCTGTTTCATGTTGCTGCTGATCTGTTTCATGTTGCTGCTGATCTGTTTCATGTTGCTGCTGATCTGTTTCATGTTGCTGCTGATCTGTTTCATGTTGCTGCTGATCTGTTTCATGTTGCTGCTGATCTGTTTCATGTTGCTGCTGATCTGTTTCATGTTGCTGCTGATCTGTTTCATGTTGCTGCTGATCTGTTTCATGTTGCTGCTGATCTGTTTCATGTTGCTGCTGATCTGTTTCATGTTGCTGCTGATCTGTTTCATGTTGCTGCTGATCTGTTTCATGTTGCTGCTGATCTGTTTCATGTTGCTGCTGATCTGTTTCATGTTGCTGCTGATCTGTTTCATGTTGCTGCTGATCTGTTTCATGTTGCTGCTGATCTGTTTCATGTTGCTGCTGATCTGTTTCATGTTGCTGCTGATCTGTTTCATGTTGCTGCTGATCTGTTTCATGTTGCTGCTGATCTGTTTCATGTTGCTGCTGATCTGTTTCATGTTGCTGCTGATCTGTTTCATGTTGCTGCTGATCTGTTTCATGTTGCTGCTGATCTGTTTCATGTTGCTGCTGATCTGTTTCATGTTGCTGCTGATCTGTTTCATGTTGCTGCTGATCTGTTTCATGTTGCTGCTGATCTGTTTCATGTTGCTGCTGATCTGTTTCATGTTGCTGCTGATCTGTTTCATGTTGCTGCTGATCTGTTTCATGTTGCTGCTGATCTGTTTCATGTTGCTGCTGATCTGTTTCATGTTGCTGCTGATCTGTTTCATGTTGCTGCTGATCTGTTTCATGTTGCTGCTGATCTGTTTCATGTTGCTGCTGATCTGTTTCATGTTGCTGCTGATCTGTTTCATGTTGCTGCTGATCTGTTTCATGTTGCTGCTGATCTGTTTCATGTTGCTGCTGATCTGTTTCATGTTGCTGCTGATCTGTTTCATGTTGCTGCTGATCTGTTTCATGTTGCTGCTGATCTGTTTCATGTTGCTGCTGATCTGTTTCATGTTGCTGCTGATCTGTTTCATGTTGCTGCTGATCTGTTTCATGTTGCTGCTGATCTGTTTCATGTTGCTGCTGATCTGTTTCATGTTGCTGCTGATCTGTTTCATGTTGCTGCTGATCTGTTTCATGTTGCTGCTGATCTGTTTCATGTTGCTGCTGATCTGTTTCATGTTGCTGCTGATCTGTTTCATGTTGCTGCTGATCTGTTTCATGTTGCTGCTGATCTGTTTCATGTTGCTGCTGATCTGTTTCATGTTGCTGCTGATCTGTTTCATGTTGCTGCTGATCTGTTTCATGTTGCTGCTGATCTGTTTCATGTTGCTGCTGATCTGTTTCATGTTGCTGCTGATCTGTTTCATGTTGCTGCTGATCTGTTTCATGTTGCTGCTGATCTGTTTCATGTTGCTGCTGATCTGTTTCATGTTGCTGCTGATCTGTTTCATGTTGCTGCTGATCTGTTTCATGTTGCTGCTGATCTGTTTCATGTTGCTGCTGATCTGTTTCAT
>JBBPBX010061534.1:0-21094 GCA_038048925.1 Garcialebias charrua | reverse complement strand
AAAAACAAGGGGAAAATGAGTAGTGGCTCCACCAGACATCAGGGAGGTATGATTATGACCCTGCGAGGAACAAATAAAATGAGAGGGCTTTTATACTATGAGGGAGAGTGAGTAAATGAGGGCAGCTTGGCAGGTGGCTGATGACAACAGGTGAAAGTGATTAGGGATGCAGACTGGAACTGAGGAGTGAGTGAAAACAGAAAAAACATGACAGGCGCTGAGCCTGACAGGCGCAAAGCATGACAGTAAGGTGCTGTTTATAAGACTGAGTTTGTTGTGGCTCCTCAGACTGAAGAAGTCTTTTGGATGAAAAATGAAATGTTTCAACAAAATGAAACTGTCCAGAGGACCTGACTTAATTTTGCTGGATTTTTCTACCTGGATTATTGAGCCTGAACTTTGACCTGAACAGGAAACATTTTTCTGTGAATGCTGAGTTGGTATTCTTGCATAAACACAGCTTCAGGTCTTTTGAGCTCACTGGGCTCTCTTCTCCCCCTGCAGGAAAGGGGGAAACAACAAGCTCATAAAGATTCATCACAACGATGGGAAGTATGGATTCTCAGAGCCTCTGACCTTCCTGTCTGTAATAGAGCTCATCACTCATTACCGCCACGAGTCCCTGGCTCAGTACAACCCCAAGCTGGACACTAAGCTTCTGCACCCTGTGTCCAGATGCCAACAGGTTGGTGCTGCTGCACATTATAACAAAACGTGGATTGTTTTTTAACCTTGCACTTAAAAATCACTCAAATGCAACATTTACAGTGTTGATCATCCTAAATATTACGTCATGATTTCATTTTATTAGTGTTTGCTTTTTGTGTGCCTCAGCTGGTAAAGGAGAACAGCATCGAGGAGGTTGGGGAGAAAATGAAGGTCTATCATGAGCAGTACCAGGAGAAGAGCCTCGAGTACGACTCTCTGTATGAGGACTACACACGCACTTCACAGGTACGAGGACTACACATGCACAAAGCACTCAGTCACATCTCAAACTTCACAGCATTTAAAGCTGCACTATGTAACTTTGTAGTGCAGTCTGTAACTTTTCTAACAATATATTTTTAACATATTTCTTCACTCTGTCACTATCTACTGACAGACTGATGTTAGACAAAGTAATCTCTGAAAAAAACTATAGTCCCCTTGCTTCTCTATCAGCATTTATAAAAACACTAAAAACACAGAGTGACCCGCCGTTAACCAGCCAATAAAAACAGAGCTTGAATTTGAATCAGCCAATAAAAACAGAGCTTGAATTTGAATTTCAGCAGAGCAAGGGGGGCAGAGCCATATATGGCTCTGAGGGGGAGGGATCAGAATGCTTTGCCTGTTGAAAATATTTCTAAGTTCTGCCTCTACAGAAAGTTACACATAGCACCTTTAAGAGTTGTTAACCATGTTTGTGGACTAAATAAACTTGAGAAATACTATTCATTGTAAAAAGAATAATCACATATGAAACAAAACTACTAATTCTACTGCCAAATATTGGAGTAAAAAATATATATTTTAAATGGCTTTTTAAACTCATGGAGACAAAAAGGTAGAAGAGCTTTTTCAGGTGTGGTCGTTACAAATGTAAGGTCAGTCAGATTGATACAACTGTATACAGATCAAATGTAAATGATGGCTCCTCGTCATGGACCAATTTGTTTATGGTTAAACTATAGTTTAAAGTCTGTACTTTAGACTAATTAAAATGGAGTCTCTGAGAGGCTGTGCCTTTCCCACTAGAGTGACTGAAATTGGTCATGTGACTATCACAGCCAGCACGTCGATTGGCCTCAAAAAAGAAAAATCATCCGTCAGAGTAGGCGGTGAAATCGCCACCTGTTGTTGAGAAGGTAGTGATTGAGTTTTGAGTTTTGCTATTAAGCAAGACTAGGGACTTATCAAGAAAATTTCAAGCCCAGTTTGGGATTTACATGATCACAAAGCTGGGTCACTTCCTAACTAAATCTAGTTCCTTTATGCAGGACCGCTTCACAACAAGAAATGTCTGGGGGAACTAGAACAAAAATAAAGATCCATTCAAGTAGACTGAAGTCTTGGAATAATACACCACAATCACTTACGTCATGAAATACCAATTATTGTTATCTACGTTCTACCCTCACCTGTGGTCCTGAGTGACGGAAAGAACAAGATTGAGGATACAGGAGGTTGAAATGAGTTTCCTCCGCAGGGTAGCTGGACTTAGAGACAGGGTGAGAAGTTCAGTTATCAGGAGAGACTCAGAGTAGAACCGCTGCTCCTCCACATCAGAAGGAGCCAGTTGAGGTGCTTCAGGCATCTGGTAAGGATGCTTTGGGCATGTCCGACTGGGAGGAGACTCCGGAGAAGACCCAAGACACGCTGGAGAGACTATTGGCTTATTTGAACAGCTCCTACTCAGCCCTAAAGGCTCGGTTATAGTTGCGCTTTGGTCCGCAGGCTGGAGCGCGCGTGCTGCGCGCGCACTGAGCCGTGCGGCTTGATGCGTTTATAGTGTCGCACGGTGGCGCATGGCAAAGTGCTGTTCTTTTACGGACCAGCAGGTGGCAGTACCCTCTAAAACCTGTGCATATGTTGCAAGAAAGGGTGTAGAAGAAGAAATCTACCGTAGAAGAAGAACTGTTTGAAATCACACAACAAAAACAAATGGCTTTCTGCTCGCTCGGGGAATTTAATACATTTGTATCACATAAAAAACATTCCTCCATGCGTCGCGACGCCGTTTCCACGACCACAGCGGCGCAGACAGCTGCAGGCTCTGGCGTGAAGAGCGTGAAGGCTGTCGGTGAGGTCCCTACCCGAGCTGTCAATCAATTCGGCGCGCGCGCTAGGCTTGCAGAGTTTTAAAAATTCGGAGGTGCGAGACACGCGCCAAACCGACGCGCAGGGCCAAAGCGCGGGGGCGGGGACTATTCGATTGCGTCACTTTGGCCGCGCGCTCTCTCGCGCCTTATGTGACGCGTCAACCATAAACCAGGCTTAACTCTGCGCGGCCCGCCACAGAAAGAACTCTTTGCATCAATACTTTAGCTAGTATTTTTAGCTGATTTGAGTCCTCTTTTTGTCCCTGCTTCTCTGGTGGGACCGTTGGAGCTGAGTCAAGCTAACTGCAGACAGAAACATGAATGCAGGACTCTGATTGGTCAGGGGGAGGGGTCACTGGATCTCTCTCAGAAACTTTTCACCGATCCGCCATTTGCAATTTCTTGGGATGCTGGATCTATTTTTAAGATTTTAAAAACAATAATACATCACCATGTTTAATGCTGAAGTCCAGGTGTTTTTTGTGTTTGGTGACCAACTACAAAATTCAGAGCGAGCAGAGTCACCGCAGAGGATCATACGAACAGCAGACGTTGAAGAACGCCAGGCGGGCGCCCATACTCCGGCCTCGCCTGCTCACAAGGGCCGGATTCTGAGCCCTGGCAGATGGGTGTACCGGGACACAGGGTGGAAAGGTTTTTTAAAAACATGTATAAAAAATACGTTGTTTTTTTTTCATCAGTGAAAATTAAAAATAAATAAACGGTGCCGACTTTATCATGAAATCCTGTTTTCACTGTGACTTTATTAAATAATCTGTTAATTAAAGTTAACTCAGTTGAAAAATAATAAAAATACAAAATTATTATCAGGAATATTTCCCTCAAACATGTTTAAAGAAGAGATACAGCCTTTGGTTCAACAACCCACAGATGTACAAATCACAAAACAAGAATTACACTTTAAATTAAAGCTTTAAATCAATGCTAAAAATAATCTGTATACAAGAAAAAATAATCTGTATACAAGAAACAAAATCACAATGAGCACAAATACATCAAATGATGAAGAAAAATATAGAATTTTAAATATAGATGTTTTTGTAGAATCTGGTTCATCGGATTTAATTCAGTTTATTTATAAAGTGCCAAGTCACAACAGCAGTTGTCTCAGGGCACTGAACAGAAACATTCATATATAAAAATAATAATTTAACATTATTTATCTGAGGAGCTTTGAGTTTAACTCATCACAGAACTCTCTTTAGCAGGACTTGGATTCTGGACACGCCTCCAGAATCGGTCCTAAAGTGCAGGTGCAAATCCAGGCTGAGCAGGGCTGATAGGAGCAGTGCAAATAATCCATAAGTCTCTCGGTTGGCCTGGGTACCCCTTGGGGTCCCCCCAGAAGAGGTGGCTGTGGAGAGAGATGTCTGGACCTCCCTGTTCAGGCTGCTGCCCCCATGGCACGACTTCGAACAAGCAGCTGATGGATGTGTGTGTGTGTGTGTCCTGTATTCCCATTGAGATTTGATGGCGACTTGGCGTTCTCATGATGTTGCAGTTTCAAGCGCTCCAGTATCCATCCATGTGTGTGTGCTGATGCAGGTGGTGCACAAGTGTGTGTGTCTGTCCTGACAATCTCAAGCTACAGTTTGGTCGACCAGTAGCTCGTGCTTGTTTGTTGGTGCCAGTTCCATTTGTGTTTTCCTCTGGTGTTGGCACATGGGCCTGTTTATATACCTGCTGAGCTGGGAAATAGATTTTTTGTCACATCTTTCACATTCCTCCCTAAACAGAAAAAAAGAACGAGCGCGGTCCAAAAGAGGTGTTTGTGTATTCTTAATCATGTGATGTTCTGTTGTTTTTGTGTTCAACAGGAGCTGCAGATGAAGCGCACAGCCATTGAAGCCTTCAGCGAGACCATCAAGATCTTTGAGGAGCAGTTTGAAACTCAGGAGAGGTACAGCAGAGAGTCTTTACAGCAATTTCAACGTGAGGGCAACGAGACAGAAATTCAAAAGTAGGTTTTACGTCGCCATTTTCCCTAACATAGTTTTATTTAACATCTTTTTCTTTGTCCGTTTTAAAATATTTGATACAGTTGTTTTGATCGTCTCGAATTAGGATTCAGAGCAACTCGGAGCGTTTGAGGTCTCGTGTGAAGGAGATTCATGACAGCAAGTGTAAACTGGAGCAGGACCTGAGACAGCAGGTGTCCAACAACAGAGAGATCGATAAGAAGATGAACAGCCTGAAGCCCCATCTCATGCAACTTCGCAAGATCAGGGACCAGTACTTGATGTAAGCACGTTAAGATATTTTAATGACTAAAATACCAACACCCTTTACTTTCTGGGACCCAGTTACAAACAACACATGTACACTTCAGATGCTCTTAGCGATACATATGTTTTGTTTTTGCTTTGGAGATGGTTGACACAAAAGGGGGCGAGACAGAAGAGAATCAACGAATGGCTGGGCATAAAAAACGACGGTGATGAGTAAGTGTTGAGTTCAACTACTTGTCCTGCAACGACTGAGTCCTTGTGTTTGTTGTTAATGACTCGAGCTGTAACTCTTCTGCCTTCAGCCCTTACTCACTGGAGGAGGATGAAGGCTCACCTCACCAGAGCGAGGCTACGTGGTATATGGGTGATATTAGACGCACCCAGGCTGAGGAAATGCTGAGGGGCAAATGTGATGGAACCTTTCTCATCCGTGACAGTCAGTCCCAGAAAGGGTCCTACGCCTGCTCTGTAGTGTAAGTTTGTGTTTCTGTACTTTTTATGATTCAGCCAAAAAGCCTTATAAAAAGATACTGTTAAGAGAAGTACACCTAGTATGTGTTATGTCTTAATTCTTTAATTTATTAATCTGCAATGAAAAATGAACGTCTATATAGACCTGTCACGATAAATAATAAATCTATTAATGATAAATGAAAATTATTGACCTCATTTTCATTTATCAGTTTTATTATTTCTTGGTGTCTCTCTCTTTCTACTGAAGACACTGGATGACAAAAGGCTCAACTCTGGTGTTCTTCACTGAACTCTCCCTTTCTCTTTAAAATCTGTTTTAACATACAAAATCATGTTTTTGGATTGTTGCAGAGAAGCTAAGCTGAGAAGCTCCGTCTTGTTGAAGCTCCATAATTCACAGTTTGTGTAAAAAGTTGTTTTTCTCTGCAAAAAGAAGCTGAGAACTTGTTTACTGATTTTTTTAATTAAAAGCTTTGTGTGAAAAATGCTATGCGAAAGAGCTCAAACCACACAGAGCATCCGCCATTTTCAGAACCGAAAAAAGGGAAGGACAGCCCATGTAATGTCAAGGGGCCTCCCTCCCATTTTTCTTAGAGACACGCTGCTTGCTCCCTCACTATCCATCCTTCAGCTCAAACAGTCATACTGCCATTCAGTGTTCAAAAAAGATACTACCTGCAAAACAAATTAGTCAACATTTCTTTAATGTTACAATAATTACTATTGTCAAATTTCAAACAATATTATTATTTATCACAATGATTTCTGACACAATTAATCGGCCAGCAAAATTAGTTATCGTGACAGACCTAAGTCTATATCGTTTTTTGGTCAGCTATTGCTTATAAATTTAGCTAAATCAGTTCACAGTTCTGAAGACCTAAAGTTTCATGGTTAGGTTGCTGGGAGAAAGCCTCCCTCTTCCTTTAAGACATAGTTGGAAATCTGAGTATTCAAACAGAAACACAATACTTTTTGAACGGTCCCTTTTGGACATAAAAGACCAACGTTTTTTGTCCCCCGACATGGAGGAAGAGTGAGCAATGGACTTACATTCATTGGTTCATGTTGTGAGCATGATAACTTTGTTTAAGCAGCTTCCAACAACTTCCATTTTGGTGTGTAGCTGCATCTAGCTGTAAGACAGGTCCCTATCAAAAATTAGGTTGCCTTGTTAAAATCCAAGATGGGTGCCGCTAGGGGGTGTAACAATACATCGATTTACAATACAACAATTTACATCGATATATCGATTAAATGATTAATGATTCAATTATATCATAGCAAAACTAAAACCGATTTGTATCATCATCTTTAAAATACGCTTTTATTTTTAAATTCCCAGTGTGAACTTTTCCGTGCACGGCTGTGCTCTGCAGCCGCCTCAGCAACATGGCAGATGAGGCAGAAAACACAGATAATGAAATTCACTCTCCTGCTGGAATTAAATCAACTCTGTGGAAATATTTAGATTCAAGAGGAGAACGGCTCAACAGACAAACTCATGTTGTATGCAACAGGTGCCAGTGTGCGTTCAAACACTCTGGAAACGCAACAGATGTGGTCGTTCACCTGAAGAAGAAACACAGCATTAATATTCATGTTGTGTAAGCTCAATATCTATTTTTGTTTCTTTATAACTGAAAGATAATCAGGACACTTTTAAGTTAACTGGTTTAAAAAATGCACTTAAGCATGAGAAATGTTAAGAAAAAAAATTAATTAAGAAAAAAAATTAAATGCCTGATGCCTGTAATAATAGAAATAAAATGGTTAAATCGTGTTTGAATTGTTTTTGTAAATTTATTTGTATAAAAATTAGATGTGCATTTGATATCATAATATATTGATTGCAGACTTGTGAATTGAATAGAATCAAAATCATATCTTGACAGACTTTGTGATATTGAGGAAAATTATATTATCATTCAAACAAATCAATATAATATTGTATCGTAGTAAAGCTGCTGATTTACCCCCCTAGCTGCCACTATATGTAAAGATGTAAACCTTGTGAGCTAGATAGTTTAAAAAACAAGCAGCGTGTTCACTTAAATTTTGGTGTGTGTCTGCGTCCAAGTGTAAAAAAGATAACTTTCAAAAACTGGGCTTCCAAGTCAAAATCAAAGATGATTTATATGTTAACTGGTCATCCCAATCATTTTAGAAAGCTATGCTTTCTAGTTTTTATATTGACTAAAATAATAGTTTTCTTAAAGGAATGGGGTGATCCTTGGGGTGGCCAAAGTTTAATTTATGGTGGCCACCATTGGCCACCCCCTTCCTCCGCCATTGCACCTGGTGGTGGACAAAATCATAGATATAATAAACACTAGATAAGACATCCCCGCTGTTGGCCAATGGAGACCGACATCGTCAGACGGCGGCCATCTTGCCACAGACAGAACGCCCACTCTTAACATGAATGTGAATGGGGCATTTACTATTAAAATAACCATAACTTGCTTAATTTTCAACCGATTTTAAAACGGTTTGGTTTGTTATAAATGTGAGAGATGTTGTTATAATATGGTATACTTAAGATGGACGTTCACATGAAAATAACGTTATATAGACACTGTATTGCACTAGCAATATACACAATAAGATTATATTTACATCTATTTATAAATACATGTTTATTTACAGCGAAATTAACTGACATATGTTACAATGCTAATAAATATTTACCGGTAATACTATTTCATCATAAATAGCATTATTATTAGTGGTATGACAATAATTCATGCCAATTTTTTCCCTACACATGCAAATATTATGTAATACAAGGGCGTAACTTTGTGTTGAAAGTTGGTGGGGACGGAAATCGAAAATGCTGCATCTGCTTTTTTGGACAAAGTACCAGTACTTTTTTCAATTGTGTACGTCATAATAACAATAACAGTTGTATGACACCCTTACCAGTTCAACAGCTGTATGACACTGAGTAGCAGTTTAACAGCTGTATGACACCCTGAGTTAGCATTTATCCTGTCAGATCATTGTACATTGTTATTAAAACCTTCATTTTCATTTCATCAGCACACAAGTTTTATACAAAAAGTCTTTGGAAGAAGGCACGATAAAGAAAGACATTGTTAACAGGAATAACAATAATAAACTTTATTTAAATAGGACCTTCCAGCAACAACTTGCATTGTCCAAAGTGCATTACAAGATAATAAAGATAAAAGTTGAATGAATGAATGAAAATAATACTACAAACCGAATTCCAAAAAAGTTGGGACACTAAACAAATTGTGAATAAAAACTGAATGCAATGATGTGGAGATGGCAAATGTCAATATTTTATTCGTAATAGAACATAGATGACAGATCAAAAGTTTAATCTGAGTAAATGTAACATTTTAAAGGAAAAATATGTTGATTCAAAATTCACAGTGTCAACAAATCCCAAAAAAGTTGGGACAAGTAGCAATAAGTGGCTGGAAAAAGGAAATTGAGCATATAACGAACAGCTGGAAGACCAATTAACACTAATTAGGAGCTTCTCAGAGTGTCAGTGTCTCTCAGAAGCCAAGATGGTAAGAGGATCACCAATTCCACCATTGTTGTGCAGAAAGATAGTGCAGCAATACCAGAATGGTGTTACCCAGCGTAAAATAGCGAAGACTTTTAAGTTATCATCATCAACCGTGCATAACAGTCCACTGGTACATTTTCATCTTTAAATCACTTCTTGGTCTGCTGCCCTCATACATCTCCTCCTACATGTCTTTGCGTGAGTGCAGCTACAGTGTGCGCTCTCAGGACATGATTACCTGCAGTGTTCCGTCAGTGAGGACTGAACTTGGAAAAAGGGCCTTCTCCTACTCTGCTCCTGCTTCATGGAATATCTTACAAAAAGATCTGAAGCTCTCGACCTTGACTTCTCTAAATGGTTTTCAGAATCTGTTGGAATCCTGGCAAAAACCAATGCAGATTTGTTCCTGTCTTTGATTTTATACGTCTACCTTATAATGTTTTGCTAGTTTTTTGATACTTTTAGTGATTTTTTTTTCTATTGTTTATTGTTTGTTTGTTTGTTTATTGTTTAAGGAAATTCTACCATTGCTGTTCATTGTTCTTTAGTTTTAGCAGGTCGCTTTCGTAAATGAGCCCATGAGGTTCAAAAGATTTACCTGACTAAATAAAGGTTGAATGAATGAATGAATGAATGAATAACATCATCAAAAGATTCAGAGAATCTGGAACAATCGCTGTGCTAAGGGTCAAGGCCGTAAAACTCTACTGGATGCTCGTGATCTCCGGGCCCTTAAACGTCACTGCACCTCAAACAGGAATGCCACTGTCAAGGAAATAACAGAATGGGCTCAGGAATACTTCCAGAAAGCATCGTCAGTGAACACAATCCACCGTGCCATCCACCGTTGCCAGCTGAAACTCTACAGTGCAAAGAGGAAGCCATTTCTAAGCAATAATAATAATAATAATAAGCTTTATTTGTATAGCACCTTCCTACAATGCCTTGCATTGACCAAGGTGCTTAACAGGATAAAAAGATGAATAAACTGGAACAATAAATCAATGAAAATAGAATAAGAAACAACAGCAATAAAAGAAGCAATGGAAATAAAAAATGCTACATACTAAAATAACACAAGTAATAAAAGTTACACGCTGAAAGCTTTTTTGAACAAGTGGAAATAAAAAGGCAATGGAAATTAAAGAATGTTACATATTAAAATACCAGAAGTAATAAAAGTTACACACTGGAAGCTTATTTGAGCAAGTGGAAATAAAAAGGCAATGGAAATAAAAAATGCTACATACTAAACTACCAAAAGTAATAAAAGTTACACACTGAAAGCTTTTTTACACACTGAAAGCTTTTTTGAACAAGTGGGTCTTCAGTCTGGTTTTGAACAGAGTCAGATCAGAGGTGGCACGCAGCTCAAGGGGGAGGCTGTTCCAGGCTTTTGGGCCGGCAACAGAAAATGACCGGTCTCCCCATTGTTTGTACCTTGAGCGAGGCACCTCCAGCAGGTGTTGACTGGCAGAGCGTAAATCTCTGCCGGGCTGATGGGCTTTCAAAAGTTCTGAGATGTACAGAGGAGCAAGTCCATTCAGAGCTTTGAAAACAAACAGGAGCAGCTTGAACTGTATCCTGAACTGAACCGGGAGCCAGTGTAGAGAGGACAGGACAGGAGTGATGTGTTCATATTTTCGTGTGTTGGTCAAAAGGCGCGCGGCAGAGTTCTGTACAAGCTGTAAACGGGAGATGGAGGATTGATTAATACCAACATACAAAGCATTACAATAGTCAAGTCTGGAGGTCACAAAGGCATGGATGGCAGGGTGTCCGCGGGGTCTTGAAGGTTATTAAAAGTTGATAAATCAATTTTGGGAAAATTAAGGGTCTTGAAAAGTATTAAAAAGTCTTGAAAGCGATTTGATGAGGTATTATTTTTTTTGCTGTTATTCTAGCTTTAAATAATTTGACAGCAAAAAGTATGTATGATTAATATTTGTTTTCCTCACCGCGGAGGATTCAGAAACTGCTTCGCACAAATTTAGGGTGTCAGGTTACAACAGCCTTCACGGCTAGGCCTATCTTGTGCGCATGCGCGGCTGCTTTGTGTGTTGGAGTAGTTGCCGCGAGACCGTGAGAACAATGGGGAAATGCAAGTTTTCACTGGTTGGAGATGCCCGATTTTCGTGAATGGATGAGGCCTGTCGCCGAGAATAACCGTGAGGCTTTTTGTACATTTTGTAGAAAAAAGATGAGCGTAGCCTCGATGGGCATAAACGCGTTGAAGTCCCATATGACTGGAGCTAGCCACAAAAGTGCAGCTAGCCGCAAAACGCAGATGTCCATTAGCAGTTTCTGTGCTCCACCAGCGACAGCACCTCCAGCTAACCGTGTGCCTGAACCAACTGCTCCCTTGACACCGTCTTCTGCCTCTCCGTCTGCCGACATCATGGCGACCATGGCCCGCACACCGACACTGCGTGCAGAGGTAATCTGGTGTCTCAACACAGCGGTGAATCACCATTCTTTAAATTCCAACGAAGGCATATCGGACATTTTTAAATCAATGTTTCCAGATTCGGATATAGCCAGAACATTCATGTGTGGCAAGGACAAAACTGGTTACATGTTGCGATTCGGGCTTGGACCTTTTTTTAAGCAGGAGCTCGTTGACAGTATTAACAAAGCTGGCCCATTTGTGTTGATGTTTGACGAGTCTCTGAACCAGTCAACTAAAAAGAAACAGCTCGATGTGCACATTCGGTTTTGGAATGAAGACTGCGTTCAATCCAGGTATCTGGGCTCTCAATTCCTGGGACATGGGACAGCTGAGGACTTGTTGCATCACATCAAAGTAAGTGCATATTTTTGTTTACTATTTCATCTTTTCTTTGTGTATGTTGATATTAAATATAAATAAAGCATATTACAGTACATTTTTATATATGAAAAGTACTAAAATAGAATATTCCTTTAAATCAATGAAGAATTGTGTGTGTGTGTGTGTGTGTAGGTGTGTGTGTGTGATATTAACATACATAACTGGATTTGAACACCTGTGTCTAAAATATAAATATCAAATCCATACTGTTGTCAGTGAGCAAACATATTGTCATTGTCACAGGAATGTGTTGCCAAACTGAATATGAGACAGCTTGTCTCCATCAGTATGGACTATGTTAGGATTACATTTGTAGTAAACTTTGCCTACAGAACAATATACAGTACTTATTAAATTGTATTTTTCTTAAGATCGTTTGCCAATTTTTGTAAAGGACAACCAAAATGTTTTGCGGACGACCAGGTGTCTACCCCTGTGAATGACGAACTAAATGAATAGTATGAAATTTAACACATCAGTAATTACTTGTTTAATTTCCCCTGTCGCAGGTGACGTGATCATCCAACAGTTTGAGAGCTTTCTCTCTGTTCAGGCTAGAGATGAAAGTTTCCTCTCCTTTCAACCACTGCAGCAGCGGCTTGATGTGTTCCTGCACTCAGCAATTGGCAAGTCTCACCCTGAGCTCTCAAGGTTCTGTCAGCTGCTCCTACTACTCTCCCATGGACAGGCCACAGTGGAGCGTGGATTCTCCGTTAACAAGCAGGTCGAAACCTGCAACATACATGAAGAGACGATGGAGGCTCTGAGGTTGATCTGCGACAAGGTCAGTGTATGTGGGGGTGTTCTACAGGTACCTCTGACCAAGGAGCTGCTGGCTTCTGTTGCCAATGCAAGGACAAAGTACAGGATTTACCTGGCAGAGCAACAACAGAAGAAAGAAACTTCCACACAGAGCCTTAAGAGGAAAGCAGCTGAAGCTGAGTTAGACGAGCTGAAAAAAAAAAGAGAAAAGTTCTACGAGAGGTGTGCGATTCTCTGCAAAAAGATGCAGATCAGTTGGCAGAGCAGGCAGAGGGAAAGTCAGGTTCTTTAAAGCTGCACTATGTAACTTTGTAGTGCAGTCTGTATCTTTTCTAACATATATTTTTAACATATTTCTTCACTCTGTCACTATCTACTGACAGACTGGTGTTAGACAAAACAATCTCTGAAAAAAACTACAGTCCCCTTGCTTCTCTATCAGCATTTATAAAAACACTAAAAACACAGAGTGACCCGCCGTTAACCAGCCAATAAAAACAGAGCTTGAATTTGAATTTCAGCAGAGCAAGGAGGAGCAGAGCCATATATGGCTCTGAGGGGGAGGGATCAGAATGCTTTGCCTGTTGAAAATATTTCTAAGTTCTGTGCTCTACAGAAAGTTACACATAGCACCTTTAATGGCCCAACTGATCACCAAGTCCAATGTCTTGAGAAGGAGACGTAAAGAAAAACTCAGTGAGCTGATGCAAACTGAAGAGTTGCTGGAATGCAAAGCAACTGCACTGAAGCACATGTAATGATTACTGTTTATTTCTTATTCTCCATTGTTCAACCAAGTTACTTTAAAACAGCTACGAGTCTTGTTGTAACCTAAGCTATATTTTCTTAAACCTAGTCGTGGTTCAGTTTTTCTTTTGAACTTTTTTCTTTCCACTGCATCTCGGTTCTGTTGTAGGTTTGAGATTCACTGATTTAATTGAAAACAACAGCAGTTTTGTAAACCAAAGATTTGTTGCTTAATAAAACAAAGTGACGATAAGGTCTTGAATTTTTTTTGGAAGGTCTTGAAAAAGTCTTGAAAAGGTATTGAAATTAACTTCATTATTCCTGCATATACCCTGGATGGCCTTCTCCAGATCACCACGGCTGAGAAATGACTTGACTTTGGAGAGCAGTCGGAGCTGAAAGAAGCTGGTCTTGACAACAGAACTGATCTGTTTATCAAACTTTAAGTTGGAGTCAAGCTGCACTCCAAGATTTCTGACCACCGGGTTGAAGTGGGGGAGGGGGAAACCAACACTGGGACTGGGAAGGATGTTGCTGGTGTCACCAGGTGCACTAAATAAAATGCATTCAGTTTTATCTGTGTTTAGGTGGAGGAAGTTTTGAGAGAGCCAGTGCTTAATGTCATTTAAGCAGTTGACAAGAGTGTTTGAACTGGGTGAGGGGTTGGGAGTGACTGGCAGATAGATTTGTAAATCGTCTGCATACATGTGAAAAGACAGGTTATGACGTGCAATGATTGATCCTAATGGCAGCATGTAAAGAGAGAAGAGGACTGGCCCTAGAATAGATCCCTGTGGTACGCCAGAGGTCAGAGGGGTTGATGAAGAGGAGGACAGATCGCCTATCATGACAGAGAAAGTTCTCCCAGACAGGTAAGATTTGAACCACTCAAGCACAGCTCCCTGGAGGCCAACCTGCTGAGACAAGCGGTTGATTAGTACCTGATGGTCGACGGTGTCAAAAGCTGCTGAGAGGTCTAACATCACCAGCAGTGCAGGGTTTTTTGCATCCAGGGACAGAAGAATGTCATTCTGTACTTTGAGCAGTGCAGATTCAGTGCTGTGACGAGCTCGAAAACCTGACTGAAATTTTTCAAACAGGTTGTTGAGTTCTAGAAAAGATTGAAGTTGAATAAAAACAATCTTTTCTAGGACCTTTGATAGAAATGACAGATGTGAAACTGGTCTGAAATTAGAGAGAGCTGTAGGATCTAGGCCTGGTTTTTTGAGAAGAGGCCTGACCACAGCATGTTTGAAAGCAGATGGCACAAAACCTGAAGATAGACAGCTGTTAATAAATGACAAAACACAAGGACCAATTACATCAAAGGACTGTTTGAACATTTTAGAGGGAATGATGTCCAGAGAACAGTTAGTTGGTTTCATCTGCTGAACCACCTTGGTGAGGTGAGGGAGTGAAACCAGGTCAAATTGGTCAAAAACAGCTGTGGTTATTGCAGACGCACAAGACTGGATGGTGTTGGATGAACTGACAATGTTCTGCCTGATAGAGTCTATTTTGTTGACAAAATAGCTCTGAAAGTCATCGCAGGTAGACTGTGTGGCAGTTTTCAGAACATTGACAGATGGGTTGATGACAGACTGGAGTGTGCTGAAAAGCGTCCGCGGCCGGTTGGAGCTGGTGGAGATTAAATTGGAGAGGTACTGTGATTTGGCCTGTTTCACAGCATTATGATACTCACAGAGACAGTCTCTCAGTATTCCTTGAGATACATGAAGCCGGTCGCGCTTCCATTTTCGTTCTGCTTTTCTGCAACGTTGTCGAAGAGCTCGCGTCGTTTCGTTGAGCCATGGTGAAGGTTTGTTCTTTGAAGATGCCTGTTTGAGAGGAGCGATGGAGTCCAAGATCGTTGTGCAGGTGTGATGGAAGGAGCTGATGAAGTCCTCAGGATGTAGAGATGGGTCCAGGCTGACAGCAGAGCAGAATTCAGTGCTCTTAAAGGCATCAGTGAACTCACTTGGAGTGGATGGGGTGATAGAGCGACAGAAACGTGCTGGGAGAATAGCTTTCGGTGCAGGAGAGGTGAAAAATTCGAATAATATGGGAAAATGGTCTGAGATACAGGTGTCCAGGATCTCCACAGCAGGTATTTGTAGGCCGTGGGAGATAATTAAATCGAGTGTATGACCCTGACTAAGCAAGCTCCACAAGCTCAGACGTTTGCACTGGGCCAGGGGT
This sequence comes from Garcialebias charrua, assembly GCA_038048925.1. Classification (NCBI taxonomy): domain Eukaryota; kingdom Metazoa; phylum Chordata; class Actinopteri; order Cyprinodontiformes; family Rivulidae; genus Garcialebias; species Garcialebias charrua. The sequence continues at coordinate 5,485 of JBBPBX010061534.1, read as the reverse complement.
CATTTAAAATGGAGTGTGGAAAAATGGAAGACTGTTCTGTGGTCAGATGAGTCACGATTTGAAGTTCTTTATGGAACACTGGGACGCCATGTCATCTGGACCAGAGAGGACAAGGATAGCCCAAGTTGTTATCAATGCTCCGTTCAGAAGCCTGCATCACTGATGGTATGGGGTTGCATGAGCACTTGTGGCATGGGCAGCTTGCATGTCTGGAAAGGCACCATTAATGCAGAGAACTATGTTCAGGTTCTAGAACAACATATGCTCCATCTAGACGTCATCTCTTTCAGGGAAGACCCTGCATTTTTCAACAAGATAATGCCAGACCACATTCTGCAGCAATCACAACATCATGGCTACGTAGGAGAAGGATCCGGGTACTGAAATGTCCAGCCTGCAGTCCAGATCTTTCACCTATAGAGAACATTTGGTGCATCATAAAGAGGAAGGTGTGACAAAGAAGGCCCAAGATGATTGAACAGTTAGAGGCCTGTATTAGACATGAATGGGAGAGCATTCCTATTTCTAAACTTGAGAAACTGGTCTCCTCTGTCCCCAGACGTCTGTTGAGTGTTGTAAGAAGAAGGGGGGATGCCACACAGTGGTAAAAATGGACTTGTCCCAACTTTTTTGGGATTTGTTGACGCCATGAAATTTTGAAACAACATATTTTTCCCTTAAAATGATACATTCTCTCAGTTTAAACTTTTGATCTGTGATTTGTGTTCTATTCTGAATAAAATATTAGATGTTGGCACCTCCACATCATTGCATTCAGTTTTTATTCACAATGTGTTTATCTGATTAAAACCCCATTCATGCCGCTACTCAGAAAGAAAATAAACTTTTCTTTTCTTTCTGAGTAGCGGCATGAATGGGGTTTTAATCAGAGGGTTAGGGTTAAATGTTAAAGACCGTGTAAAGTGAATTTCAACATTTTCTTCAATAAACATTATAAATGTCATAATTGTAATCTTGTAAATGAGTAAAAAGTCTCAAAATTGTAGCTCAATTAATTTTGGAGTTATAGAGCAAACTGTGTATAAACATATTTCTGTTTCAGGATTTTTTAGGCGTGTTTTAAACGTGACCGCGTTTCGTCACGCGGTCCTCATTAGTATAGCCCCACCCCCTGCAGCTCCAGCCGTATAAATTCGCCTCGGTGGAGCCGTTCACTCGCGAATCGCAGATAGCATCAGATAGCAATAGCATAGATATTTTGTTCATTGTTAGCTAGCTAATCAATTATGCCTCGTTCGTGCATCTTCCCTGGATGTCGCAATGGTCAGGGCACCCGTACAAATCATAACATGTTTTTATAGCGCGTGGTTTTATGCCAAGTACCTGTAATGTCTGGATAGCTCAATGGATAAAGCGTCTGCCTTATGTCCCAAACCCCACGGGTTCAAATCCCGCATGGTACAACTCTCTCTTTTTTTTTTTTATTAATTCCAGATTAAAAACACACAAGAAAACTATTTACAAAAACAGCGTAACTCTTGGAAAAAGTAGCTGCTGTTACAGACAGAACTCGGATAAAAACAGAGCAGGTTTACTGGATCTCTGCTGCACCTCTCCCCACACACAGCTCAGCTGCAGGCAGCAGTACTGCGCTGAAACCACGCCCACACACTGACACGCCCCCAGCGTTCCAGACCAGGGCAAAATCATGTTTTTTCATGATTTTTGAGACTTAATTTTATAAGGAAAACAATGTTTTTAATCAGTCAGATTTAAATGGGTGATTAATAACACATATTTATGCCATGTGACAAACTAAAAACACACATTTAATTTCACTTTACACGGTCTTTAAAAAAAAAGAGTAAAATATGTGAACAAAATATTGGTGGGGACTGTCCACTAGAGGTCAGCATTGGTGGGGATTTGTCCATACCAGTCCTTCAGGAAGTTACGCCACTGATGTAATATTAAATACATTATTACACAAACCTTGGTCAATATGTGTAGTTTATTATTTTTAGATACATGAAAAGATTTAATAATCGGGAGATATAAATAAACAAACAAACAGAAATAAACATCTGATAGTGTGACAAGACTCTCAGTCCCTCGGTGCAACAGTAACTATTTAAACATTAAAACACTGAAACATATAATAATAAACATAAGCATAAAATAGTAAAACTGTAACACTGTCCTGAGTTTTTGCATAGTGGTAAATGAGTATGAAAATTTACACCAACTCTAAAACTAAAACACTAAACATTTAATGAACATAATACTGTCCTGAGTTTTTGCATACTAGTATAAAAAGTAAAAAAGTATAAAAGTACAGTATAACTATAAAATAAACTAAAGATCTTCTTCTTCTACAGAGGACATATCTACAGCTGACAGGTTTGTTGATGTGTCAATGTGGTAGAACTGGTCAGCAGAGGACATTGGTTCAACTGGTAGGGACTCTGTCTCATCCTGTGCGGTCACATTGCCTTTTATGCTTGGTTTAACACCACACCGGGCCATCAGCTTTCTGAAAATGTTCTTGAACTGGCTGGCACTAGGGTTGTTATTCCATCCACCTTAAAATAGACACAAGATATATAACAGTATATTACATATTCACCGATTTTTCAAACAAATAAACAAACCAAATGTATTTTCCTAAAAAAAAAAAGAAAACATGGATCAACAAATTGAAAACAATACAGTTGCTGACAGTTCCGGTCACTTAGTGTTGTGTTAAAAAATAATTAAAAAATAATTATGAATTGTACCAGATGCTCTGATGGAGTTAAAGAGAAGCTCCAAGTGGTCCTGGCTGAACCTGTAGGTCAGGATATATCGCTGCTCATCAAGCAGCACAGGAACCATTGACATCAATGTGTCAATATTGATGATAAATCCCAGGATAGAGAGGAATCTTAATCAAATAAAGCAAATATTGTATAATTACAAAGAGGTCCCAAGAAAGAATGAGTTTAGGATCTTAACATTTACTTTTTTTAGGGGTGGCGGTGACTAAACACAAGAGCAGGAACAGAGACATATTTTAATACAGCAAATATATTGTAGCAAAACACCCTGATAAGATAAGAAGTACCATCACCAGAAAAGAGCATCTTATGAACGTGATGCAGACAGAAAAGAGCATATTATGAACTCCATGCAGAGAGGTGAGAACAACTGAGGAGATAGCATTAGAGATGCACTAAAACCGGTAAAGTGTAGCTGTTGGGAATACTGTAGTTACTTTACTTTGGATCATTACTTATAACTACAGTAGTTTTATACAACTACTGTAATGAAGAAAAAAATAAACCCATATGCCAATACCCATTAACAATAACATTGTGTGGGGTAGAAATGGTTGTAGTGCATCACTAATATAACAATCACTATTTTAAGAAACCTCTTTGTTCGATAAAGGGTTGTGCCATCTTCCAGCTTCAATGAGAGCAAGTAACCCCTGGCCTTTGACAAGAACTCCTCGGTGCTTGTCCAATTCCTATGACCAAGGGGGGCTTTGAACCCTTTGGCTCTGGGATTGCGACTGTTCAAGATGTCAAACAGCGTGTCCATTATCTACAGACAAGTATCTAAATTAACAGGAAGCACTGAAATCATCATCATGACTGGGTATTTCATTCTTCTTCATTTTCTCTGTGGCTGTGATTTTTAAAATTACATTGCTGAACTTCTTTAAACTTGTAAATCAGAGATGTAGAAGAAGTGAAGGGTGCTTCGGAGGTAGGTATTTATCAAAGTACTTGCATATTCTTGAATTTGAGGATGGCCATAATTATTTAATAGTTGTTGACGCTCAAATTCAAATGTGTCTGTGTTAATGATTTTTATAACAAAAAGCACATATACAGAAATATCTTCAGTTTGGTGTGATTATTCAAAACTGCTAAATTGACATTATTGTGAAAACTTTAAGTAAAACCATTGACATGATAAAATGTGGATGGCACCAGGATTAAAGGGATAAAAGCAATTAATTACTCAAATGTTAAGAATATTGAAATAAATTAGGTCAATGATGCAAATCCCTTACTGTATTACCTCAAGAAATTCTGAAGTAGCTTCACATTCCGTGAACTCTGCATAGCCCATGTCCCGCAAGGCACGTAGCGCCACTGCCACTGAGTTGCTCAAAGTCTGAGCGGGTGGTCAGTTGCCTGCCGCTTGCAGCACTTTCGCCTCTTTGCAGTGGCTTCCAATTGCTTTGCAAAAATATGCAAATATATAAATAATATTAATGTGGAATTTAACAGTTAAAAAAAAAATTATTCACTTATCAATTGTGTGAATCAATTAATACTCACAACATCAGACTGAGCTTTATCCTGAGACAGGTCCATTGCCAGGTTGTCTTCTATTCTTCTAGAGGTGTTTGAGCCTCTTGTTTTTACAAGCTAAAATAAACAAAAGTAGAGTGTCTAAAATGTGCTAAGAACAACACTTTGTTTATTGCTAAATTTGCAGAAAGAAATACTAAACTGTGACATTTAACCACATATTTATATATACAGTAGTTTATAGACATATCAATCTTATACAACTTGAAATCTTGTAGGTCGATGGTACATACCCTTTGAAGATGAGATGGAAAATTGAAAAGTGTTGGAACAACACCATCTTTTAATCTGACAGTCTGCCCTGTCCGATCAAAGTCCTCAGACATGAAGTGATCACTGCAGAGCAGTGTCCTGTCCAGGGCAACAAAACCCTCTCTTCTCAGGGCAACTTCCCACTGCCGCCTCCTCTCTCTGGTTTTGGGAAACCTTAAAAACATGAAGAAGCTGGTCATTATTTTCCACACTTCCTTTCTTTACCTTTGAATTATAGTAATGACAAGTATACACATATATCATACTTTTGGTGTGCTTGCATTTACTTTTGGTACAATAAAACAGCTATTAAAAATGGTATCAAAAAGAAACACTGAATCATAATCATAATTTATATAAAGATACTTTTACAAGCCTTATACCATACCATACCATTTTATTTATAGAGCACTTAAAACAACAACAAGGTCAACCAAAGTGCTGTAAATATATATTATGTCATTATTATGTAAATATATATTATGTATAATATTATGTCAATAATATTATCTCACATTTTTTGTGTGTAGCGTGACGTGTAATGTGCACTGATCCAAAATATAACTATGATTATTCTAATTAAAGTAATAATACTGTCACAGAGTCTTACAGGTGAAATGTGATCCCAAGGTTTCTTGTTTTGATGTTACGTCTATTGGAGCATCCATAGGCTGCACAAAAGTCAGGCATCTTGTCAAAGAGTATTTCTGTAAAACACAAAGCAGTAATTAGTGTTGAACATACCAAACCGCTTGGAAATCATGTGCAGCTTTAGTTCAGTTAAAAACAAAGAGCTCCTAGTGATCTAAGAATGCTGGGGAAATGTTTGGAATACTAGCTAGCCCTTAATCAAAGGCTCTTGTTAATAGTCTGCTAATAAATACAGTCATGATCAAGACAGTCATTTA
>JBBPBX010061533.1:0-21094 GCA_038048925.1 Garcialebias charrua | reverse complement strand
TCGTTGGGCATTTTGAGTTATCTGGAACGGGTGTGACACCGCAAATGCCCGTGCCTTTATTCAGAATGAAAGGCTTGCTCGTACACAGGTAGTGTATGTCGTGTGTGAGAACACACATCAGGAGGTTTGGAACCAAGTAGATTGAGGGGTCACTGTCGCGATAAGCAATCACCTTTGGAGTGTTAATTTTTACATGGTTTTCACCGTGCCAATTACCGACATTAATGACGTCTTTCAGTCTATATATGCCGTCTGATGGAATGATGGGTAGATTGATAAGGAACGCGAATTCACCCGTTACGTGGTTGACATAAATCGGGATTGCGCTACCGAGAGCGAAAGCTAGGTGAGCCTGGACTGACCTTGCTTGTTCGCCTGTAGCGGAGGTAAGGATGTCTGTTACCATCTGCATCGAGACGAGATAGGGTGGAATTCTGCCAGTGGCTAGTGCATCAACTGATGAGCTGATATCTCTAAGCATGTCAGAAAGGACCCTATCTATCAGGTGCATGATGGTGTATTCCCATTCTACCTTAAGTTTTAGTTCATTTACCGTTTGTGCCAGGACCTGTATTCTCTGGGTGTGAGTGTTCAGCACTAATACAGTTTGTTTAAGAGTTTTGGTCACCTGGGTAAACTGAGCTTGTTGTTGATTCATCTGTATTTGGATCTTTGGGAACTCATTTTGCATTTCATTAACATGTTGTCTTAGTGATGATATGCTGACAGTGTTGACTGCGGACATGCCTAAACTGAAAAGAGAGCCGAGAGGAGAGGCGGCGAGGAGGAGCAATCCAATGCCACGCTTCTCTCTCAAAGGTTTTCCACTCAGCTCCTGTTGAGTGAGAGTGTACTTATGTAGCTGCTTTAACATGTGTCGGATTTGTCCTTTTGCGTCCTCGATTGGGTAAGTGTACCACGATTTGTCGAGCCACTCCTGTTGAGTGAGAGTGTACTTATGTAGCTGCTTTAACATGTGTCGGATTTGTCCTTTTGCGTCCTCGATTGGGTAAGTGTACCACGATTTGTCGAGCCACTCCTCTTTGATTGTAACGTGCTGTTGGATCACTGTTTGGGGATCAAAGCGAACAAAGACCTTCTGGCTATACAGACGACAATCTGCGACGAGCAGTCCGGGTTGATCCCGAAGACTGATTCCTGAGGTAGGTCCGAGGGTTACAACCTCGAGTTGCCCCACTTGGACGAGTCCCAAGAAGGCGAGGATTAATAGGAGCAGTTTCATCGTGGTCCTAAGGAAACACAAACAGATAGAACTTAGCTTTCTAACAATTATTGGACTAAAACCTGTGGATTTACAACTGTCGTTAGAGTTAGACCTCGTTGTGAGTTTTACACTTAGTGTTCTACGTTCTAGTTGGAATGGTTTCTTTTCGCAGCTAGAATAGTTTAAACTGTTTAGTTTATTCACTATCTTGTGCTTGGACGACCTTGTTTTCCCATGAAGTCTTTGAGTTTGCGAGAGCTATGTCATTTGTGGGGTTATTGAAATCTTTGTCCTTGACATGGGCATGCCCTAACATCACCCCCCTGTGGTCATGAGGGACCACGCGCACAGGTGTGGACGTCCGTCCATGGGCACGAGTTAGGATGCCTTTGTTTAGTTTAGGCTGTTTACGCAGCTTAGAGTAGACAGTACGCAGGAACTTCCTAGGCTTCGGCCAACGTACCTCTGTACGTTTACCTCTCTCTGCGTAATGCAGGTGTGTCACAACCGTCGGCGCCGTCGCAGGCGTGTCACTGTCGTTGTGATGTATGTCTTCCCACTTCATGAATGAAGAGGTGCTCTTTGAGTCTGTAAGAACTATGTCATCTCTGAGTAGTTCTAGATTCAAATGCTCTTGAACCAAGGTTTCATTGAAAGCTTGGATGATAACTGAATTACCTGTCCCAGAGGACAGCACAGCGTTCTCGGTGTGTGATCCTTGGATCTCTACACCGTCCTCTACCTGTGGTAGGAAGTGTGAGTCTGCCCCCCTTTTGATTAAGGAGGGGTCCTCAAAATCAGTACCAATGAAGTCCAAGTGACTGTCAGAGTGTTGTAGACTGTCACCTTGTGGGCTCAGATGTCCTTGAACCAAGACTTCACTGCAAGCTTGGCTGTATGCCGAATTACCTGTCCCCCAGGACAGTACAGCGTCATCGGTGTGGGACCCTTGGATCACCACACCTCCCTCTACCGGTGGTAGGTAGTGTTCAGCGAGTGCTGAAGGTGTCAGCTCGCAGAGGAGGTCCTCGTGATGGGCCAGAGTCTGGTCCAACTGTTGAGTCTCCTCTGTCTCACCTGTAGTTGAAGGTTCACTTACCGGGTCTGTGGTCTCGGTTGGGGAATCCCATGTGACCTCAGCGGTACCTGTTGTTAGACAGTCAGTGCCCTGACCTTGGGGAGGTACCACGATTGGCAGTGGACTGCTCACTGTGGTCCACAATGTCTGATTGCCATAATTTATAATCGCTTCAAAGCGATTTATAAAATCTTGGCCAACCACAAATGGAGCCCGGAGTGAGTCAAGTTCAGACACATATACCGGGTGGTATAGTGACATCTCGCCAATCTGCATGTGAACCATGGCTATTAGGGTTGTTCTCGTCTTTGCGAGGCCTTCTTGTTCACCATAAGTGTATTTCACAAAGGGTATTTGCCTGTCAACATCGTTAGCGGCGGTCCTTAGCTCCTCAAACAGTTCGGCTGACATGGTAGACACGTCTGAGCCGCTAACCAGGAGCGCTTCTTGCTCTAGGACCCCTTCCAATGTGAGTGGGAGGTAAGCTCTCTTAGCTTTACCCCTTCTTACAAAGTGACACAGAAACCGTTCAGGTTTTTCCACACGTGTCTGTGTACGTGTGACTCTGTCTGTGTAATCGTCGTTGCTGTCAGCATCATGATGGCTGTCTGCCTCATGACCTTCAGGATGTGGACTTTCAGGACGCTGATCATCAGCAATTTGATTGCTGTCAGCATTTATGTCAATGTTGACGTTGTTGTTGTCAACTGTGTGCACTGAGTTGCTGCAAAAGGCAGTGCTGCGCGTCGCCTCATTAGGATGAACAACGTCGTTTGTGTTATCCTCAAGGACAACGTCATACGATGTGTCAGCTTGGTCAACCACTGTAACATTCAAATCATTTGACAAACAACTCACAACCTCAGTCACGTTCTCGCGCGGAGGCGCCGCTCCCATAATCTGGAGCTTGTGTGACTCTTTGCACGTCTCGAACTGTGCAGTTCGAGGGGCAGGGGCAGTAGGGCCGCCTCTCGTGGGTACATGTCGGGACAGACCATTTTTCAATGGTTCACAGCGTCCATGCAACCGCCTTCGAATCTCACCCATTGTGAGATCCATGAGAGAACTCTTTGGTTCGATCCGGACCATCTGGGTTCATCTGGAGGGCGAACACCTACCTTGTGTGGTTCTCTGCTCCTCTCAAGGTTTTCAACCTGAGGGGCAGGGGGTTCAGAACTCCTACAGCTCGTAGCACCATGCTGATGTATGTTATTATGAAAAACCTGTGACCTCTCGCACTTTGAAGGAGAGGAAACCTCTTCTACTTCCTGCAAGTGGGATGTGACCTTTTGACCTGGGCACACCACTGAGGGTGTTTTCCGTTGTTCGAGCACGTCAAAAAATTCCACAGCACATTCTTTAATTTCTGCCATGGTACCCTCTTCGCAATTAACATTGAAGCGGACACATTTCATTATGAACGGTATCAGATTCAAAGTGAACCGTCTTTTAAACTCCACATCATCCTCTATTCCAGGTACAGCTTTATTCCCTGTGTAAACAGAGAGGAGCCTGTCATAAAACACCAGGGGATGTTCACCTGGTTCCTGAAGGACGTTCTTTGCAGCTAAGTGCCTATCAAAGGATGCACCTGTTAGAACGTCCATCTTCCTACTGATTTTCTGTGAAAAATCAAGGACAGTCGGTCTTATATCACAGTGGATAGTCTCACCATGTGATGCCAAGATGTGAAATTAAATAAAAATCAGTGATTCCCATTAATTTGTCGACCTGTGACAAGGTCAAACAAAATTGGCTGTTATTGTGTGATTTTGTGAAAATCAAGACAAAAGAAGCCCCATGTGTGTTATTTTAACCTTGCAGTTTAAAAACAGGGACAGACAGTTTTGCACAGAGTTGATGATAAGGGTGTCAAGGCTCATCAAAAACAGACATGTCTGTACTAAAATCTGTGTAACCGTTCTGCCATCAACATTTGATTATATGTGAAAATCAAATGAAAGGGTGCTGTGTGTACAATATTCTCAAAATGTTACCCGTTTAAAACAGGAACATTCAACATGTACAAATTACAGGAAGACTGCGTCTTCTAATGTAACCAGCAGGGGGCACAGCGCTGGAAGTGAGTTTATCACAGCGACTGTAATTTCTCTATCTGACCGCTATAGAGGCGCTGTTATCACCAGTGAGCGCAGCCGTAGCTTTCAGCCCACACAGACATCCAACACGGATGAAAAGCATCAATCAGACAGATCTAAAGCGTAACGTGATAAGCTCTAGAACCCAGGCTCACAAAACGAAATCATGTGAGCAAAATCGGTTGAACTGTGAAACCCTTTAAACTGCGTTTAAAGAAATAAGGTCGGTCCTCATAAAACCGGCAAAATCGGTGTCACGTGACCTGGTCACATGGCGATCGGCAGTTTTTCAGAGCAACCGGCTCAATCCACCCATTAAAATCTCAAAAACACCGCGATTAAACAGTCTTTTTAATGACAGTAATGGACAAACAAGCACGGAAACTCGTCTGAGATAAGCTGTGAAGTGAAAGTTGACGAGGAGCGGGGCTTCAAACCCACTGCGCAAGCGTCAACACTCACAGCGAAATCGACCAATCACAGCGAAGACAGAACTGTAGTTCTAAAACCCAAGTGTTCATGGGAAATTGTGTCTTCCAAACCCAACGCCGCCCACAGGCGACGTGCCGTTCGAGCGGTGCGTTCACGGACCTGCGGTCTTTTGAACGCTAGCGAGGAACGGACTTTTTAACGTTCTAAAACAGTCACAAACATCGCAAAACACCGCGGTTAAGCCAGTCTTCGACGATATCACGTGCATAGAACTCAAACAACACAAATAAACTGTTAGAAATGTGTGCAAAAATGAATCTGACAACCAGAGTCTACAGAAACCAACGTTCTTGAACGCGACACACAATGGACCAATCACAGCGTTTTAAGCAGCCATCTTGTCGGTACCGTTTAGCTTATAGCTCGACCCAAAGTTCTAGACTCCTCTTTCACAAAATAAACGTATTTTTACACCGCAGAAAATACTGTCAATGAGCTAAAACACAACCAAGCTAGCTCTCACGCCCCCAGGGGAGGCAGCACTCTAACTGTGTACAACCACGGACATTACGTCCAACGGAACCGGAACACAGTCCGGTCCAAAAGCTAAGTGGGCTTTACCCGAACCTCGGCAAACACGTTGTAACAGATTAGGTAAAATGGAGCAGCAAATTTGTGAAACAGACCTTCAACAGCAAACCGCAGATGTAACAAGATGAAGCAGTGGTGACACGGCGGTCACAAAATGAACAATGCAAGCAGCCTCGTGACACGTAATGAAACGTCTCACAAAAACAAACAAAACATTTATCACTCAGCAGCTTCAAACAGACGTTGAAATGTGAAACATCAAATAATTCTATCGGCAAAATAATCCAGACAATGCCACGATCAGCAACTCCCGGACACTCCACCAGCCAGAACTATTCTTATAAGACCAAAACCAGGATGCAAAACTAATGCCAACAACACCGTAACAAAAATAAGCTACAAAAACAACTTAATAAACGTTCCAGGAACTCGGACGAGCCACCAATTGTAATAGATTAATAATAGTAATAAATGTAGAGTAAGGTATTTAAACACTTACTGATTTACTATTATTGTAGATGCGCAGTTTATGAGCAGAGTTTAATCTTGCACAAACTGCCACCAAAGAGCGAGTTCTTCCTTTTTCCGATACTAAGTTGTTTTTACTGTGATTAGACAAGAAATGTAATTTCACGCTTAGACTTCAATTTATGTTGGTCTACCAAAAAAATAGACCTTTTATTGAAACTATCACAAAAATTACATTAAAACATTTGTATCGATATTAGCTCTGATTTAATAACTACGTTGACAAGAATTCAAATTAAAACAAACAGACAATTAGGAAATTAACTGTTGGCACATTTACTTGACAGATTAAATACTTATGAAAAATAAGAAATAGGAGGAAGAAGATGAAAGCTAAGTTAACTGAAATTAATTATTTGAAATAACCAGAGTGGCACCTTTCCCATACGGATCAGGCTGAGCCTCCGACACGTGCAGCATACAGACAACGCCTCTTTACCTGGTGACGAGACGTCTTGCGAGGTGAGGACTGAGAAGTCTGTGGACACTAACGGACTGTGTGGTCCAGTGAGCGTCCAGAGGACTTCGTGCGTGTATGACTGGGTCAGACGAGCGGGAGCACGCATTCACCGGCAGAAACAGGCCCCAATCGCACTGGTTGGACTTTCAAAGTAAAACTTCAGAAAACAAATTCTTTCAGAAAATGAATGTTGAGGCACAGCAAGGCTTTGCTGCGACTCTCAGCTGAGACGTGGGTCGAGTTGGCACAATGACCGGGCCGTCTATCAGCTTTCTCCAGGGAAGAGAGAACAGTTGCAACTTAGTTCTCCTCCAAAAACTGACTTCCAAATAGGAAGTGCCCATTATATGGGGGAGGTGGGGTCTCCCCACCTCCTCAACGGCTACAGGCTGGTTATAACAAAATAAAAGATGGAAGTTTAATTCCATAGGCCGAAAGTCTCTTGACGGACAACAGGAAAACTGTTTACATAAACGACCAGATGGCCTGCCTGTGAGCATAGCTAATGTTATGTCTAACTTCATAGACAAAACAGAGAAGGAAGCTGAACAGCTAACAGTTTACCCTGAACTGTGTCTTAGCGACAGAGTCTTGCTTGCTTTGCAGAAATAAAACCAGCAGAAGGTCAAAGCTCATGAAAGTAACAGATCATCATTAAAGATGACAAAAATATACTGTAGATCAATTCTGAATTAACACACATTAAAGAGAAAGTTCAATCTGATTAATTAGTGTCCATTAATTCATAATAATTGTTAAAATATATAAGTGTCCATCTGTCTCCTTGAGGTTCAAGCAAGTGTAACACTGAGTGATTCAGAGAGGTGTAGAGAGGTGTACTTGAAGGTCAAGACAGAAATATCAGAGGCTAGGTGTATCACTACAAATGTATACATTGATTTTGCATTGTTAACATCACTCTCCAGAACATTCCACAGATAATAATAATAAAAGAACAATACATTACCTATTCTTGAACGGTTGAATCTCTCACTCATCATTAGGGCAGGGCTTTGCTCCAGGGCTTGTTGACATCAGTTTTTGTTTTTTCATAAAGTTCTGAACTTTTTGAGTGATTGATGTTCATAGCGAGGATCAATAACTTTAAAGCCTGCGCATAATAACGACATTCAGACTTACATTCAGATATTTAAAAACTCACAGTTTGTGTTATTGCTCTGGACTGATATGATTTACCTGATAAAAGTAGTTTAAATGCAGCTGTTGTTAGCGCTGTTGCAAGCTGCTCATTCACATTCCGATGACGTAGTTTCAAGCGCGTTCACGTGAGACGTGCTGTCTGCTGCAGAGCCAGTCTCTTCATGAAACAACAGTCCACACACACAGCTTTAAATGTGTTAGAATTTTCAGTACAAAAAAAAGGACAAAATAAAGACTTACAAACTGTTTATTTTGAAAATATGCCAAAAATGTGTTTGTACTGTACAGTATTGTACCAGTAGTAATAAATAAAAGTGACCCATTTGGATGATATTTTAAATAAACAGCACTCTACAATAAAACTATTTTAACAATAATAAAAATCTTAATAAATACAATAACAGTCAGAACAATAAGCAGCAACAGACTGTTTACAATCTAACTAATCAAGTTTTTGTCCAGTAGCATCAGTGTGGCTGTATTTGTCCTCATTACTGTACTCACAACTTCTTCTTGGTGGGACAGGTGCTGGAAAAGTTCAGAGTTCAGTTCAGTCATCACACACTTCTTAGCTGCAGGTGATCTCTGGTGGATGTCTGTCCCAGACTGGAAATAAAACACAATAAAAAAAAAAAAGTTAATAAGATTATGATTTTGAATAAAAAAGATTATTTAGATAATTTTGATTTGATGTTTATTCATTCATTTTAAAAGAACAATACAAAACAGTTTCATCAGATACAAGAATACAAGTAGGATAAAATGAAAGGAGCAGAAAGAAGATGAAATCTTATTATATCTGCCCCTTATTTCACAGTTTGTTCAAACAATGATAACCTTCAAACTACATCACAAAATGAATAACTCTACTTAATTTTTCTAACTGTAATACACAAACTACATCACAAAATGAATAACTACTTAATTTTTCTAACTGTAATACACAAACTACATCACAAAATGAATAACTACTTAATTTTTCTAACTGTAATACACAAACACACTAAGCTACATCATATATAGTTTTTGAGCAAGTCCTTTTTGACCTTTTTCTTAAATGTATACATTGATTTTGCATTTTTAACATCACTCTCCAGAACATTCCACAGATAATAATAATAAAAGAACAATACATTACCTATTCTTGAACGGTTGAATCTCTCACTCATCATTAGGGCAGGGCTTTGCTCCAGGGCTTGTTGACATCAGTTTTTGTTTTTTCATAAAGTTCTGAACTTTTTGAGTGATTGATGTTCATAGCGAGGATCAATAACTTTAAAGCCTGCGCATAATAACAACATTCAGACTTACATTCAGATATTTAAAAACTCACAGTTTGTGTTATTGCTCTGGACTGATATGATTTACCTGATAAAAGTAGTTTAAATGCAGCTGTTGTTAGCGCTGTTGCAAGCTGCTCATTCACATTCCGATGACGTAGTTTCAAGCGCTTTCACGTGAGACGTGCTGTCTGCTGCAGAGCCAGTCTCTTCATGAAACAACAGTCCACACACACAGCTTTGAATGTGCGCGCCGCTCGTCTTTTAACAAGAAACGTTCCCCAAACAGGAGACCGTAGTGAGAAGCTAACGGCTAAAGGCTGCGCGAGCTGCGCGTGCTTCGCAATAATAGCTCAATGCTGAAACGCGCCCAGGAAATTTTGTTCCGCGGCGCATATATTAACGTTCAATGAGTGAAAAAATAACCGAAACGGTATGCAGGTGGACCGAACCGCACGTGCTGTACCGAAACGGTTCGGTACACCCACTAGTACCGTTACATGCCTACTGAAAATTATAGCAAAAGTGTTTCGGAGCTGAACTTTTCCTTAATAAATGAATATAATGGTCAAATCAGCTGAATTTAAATCGTTTTGCTACGGCGGCTCAACAAAACGAGCACACGCAGCAACAGACCTGCAGTGCAGCGAACAGACCTGCAGTGCAGCGAACAGACCTGCAGTGCAGCGAACAGACCTGCAGTGCAGCGAACAGACCTGCAGTGCAGCGAACAGACCTGCATCTCTTTAAAATTTAAAAAGATAAACACCTAAAAAAATATATTTGTTAGCTGACATTATAGTAAAAGTGTGTCTGAGCTTAACTTTTTCTTAATAAATGCACGATCAGCTGGATTTAAAAATTAGTTTCACTGCGTGCACCCGCATGGGTGGGAACGCTTAATTTCTTTAAAATTTAACAAGATATACACCTTATAAAAAATATATGTTTGCTGATATTATAGAAAAAGTGTTTCTGAGCTTAACATTTCCTTTAAAAATTAACGTAATGTTCAAATAAGCTGGATTTAAATTGTTTCGCTTTGATGGTTTTCCAAACGTGCGCGCACTGCAAAAATAAATAATAAATAAATCGAATTTTAGCTCAAACATCTCCTACAGCAAATAGGTTGTAAACGTCCATCCAGTGATTACTTTCTGTAAGTTTCATCAAAATCTGTCCTGTGGTTCTTGAGCTATTTTGCTAATAGTAAAACACTGAGCTAACAGCTACCACAGCTACGGTCGTAAAACATAGAATTTTAGCTCACACATCTCCTACAGCTATTAGGTTGTAAATGTCCATCCAGTGATTACTTTCTGTAAGTTTCATCAAAAGCTGTCCTGTGGTTCTTGACCTATTTTGCATTGCTAACAGTAAAACACTGAGCTAACAGTAGTTCATACCTCCAGAGAGCCGGAGGCCGTGCTGCGACAGAGTGAGTCCAACCAGAGAAGGCTGCCGTCGGACACATGAGATGGGAGCAGTCGGTGGACCCTAGCGGACGAAAGTGGTACTGCGCCCCTAGTGGCCGAAAGTGGTACTGCTCCATTTTTTCGTCAGAATGAATGGAAATGGTCATATCTCAGCCAAAAATTGGTCTAAAAATATGGGAAAATCCATAAATATGTTGCTTCGCCCTATAAGTCACAGGGCATGCAAATTGGGCAAAAAGGTGCTACTTATAGGCCAGAAAATACGGTAGTTAGATTGTAAATGGTCTGTTACTGCTCATTGTTTTGGTTCTGACTGTTATTGTATTAAGATTTTTATTATTGTTAGAATAGTTTATTTATTGTAAAGAGTGACTTTTATTTAAAATATCACCCAAATGGTTCACTTTTATTTATTTTTATACAAACTTATTGTTTTCTTGGCATATTTTCAAAATAAACATTTTGTAAGTCTTTATTTCGTCTTTTTTTTGTACCGAAAATTAACCGAACCGAAATGTGATTTTAATGTATTGCCGTTACACCGCTAGAAGATGGTGATGTGAGGGTAAAATTGTGTGTGTGTGTGTGTGTGTGTTGAAGTAACATTGTCTTTATTGTACATGTGTTTCAGTGGTTCCTGCCTCTGTTTAGAGCTGATTAAGAAGAAGCTCCGCAAGATTGAAGGCCTGATGTGGACCAGCAGGACCCAGAGCCTCTTATCATAAAGTGGAAGAAAAGACCCTTAGACCACTCTGGTGGGTGACCAACTTAATATGGAGGAGACCGATATCAGATTGTAGGTCACTACAGTTTCTTTAAAGAGTGAGGAGGATATAAAAAATAATAACTTACCAGGAACCCAGATTTAAATATTCACAAAGGCAGTTCCAGCTCTTCAAAGACTGACGTTAAAGAGGACGATGAAGAGGATGGTGAAATGACCAATCCTGACTCTCTGCTAAAGAACTCATCAGACTGAATCAGAACGTGAAGACAGTATGAAAGACTGGAAGGAGAGCAGGGCTCCTGAATCAGAGGTAAAAACTGTCAACAAATCTTTGAGCTGCTCTGAGTGTGGTAAGCAGTATGTCAGTAACCAGACTCTTCAAAGACACATGACAAGTCATTCAGGAGTGAAGTCTTCAAGCTGTCTGCTTAATAAGAAATGTGTTGGAGAGAAGAAAAATGTAGAGTCATGCAGGAAAGTCCAGGCAAGACCAAAATCAATAAGCTGTGATGACTGTGGTAAAAGATTTACTTTCAAATCACATTTAAACATACACATGAGAGTCCACACAGGAGACAAGCCGTTTCCTTGTGAACTTTGTGGACAAAGATTTAGTCGGAAGGCAACTTTAAACTCACACATGAGAGTCCACACAGGAGACAAGCCATTTCCTTGTGATCTTTGTGGACATAGATTTAGTCATAAGACAAGTTTAAACAAACACATGAGAGTCCACACAGGAGACAAGCCGTTTCCTTGTGATCTTTGTGGACATAGATTTAGTCTTAAGACAAATTTAAACAGACACACGAGAGTCCACACAGGAGACAAGCCGTTTCCATGTGATCTTTGTGGACATAGATTTAGTCATAAGACAAATTTAAACAAACACATGAGAGTCCACACCGGAGACAAGCCATTTCCTTGTGATCTTTGTGGACATAGATTTAGTCATAAGACAGATTTAAAACGACACATGAGAGTCCACACTGGAGACAAGCCGTTTCCATGTGATCTTTGTGGACATAGATTTAATCGTAAGACACATTTAAACAGACACATGAGCGTCCACACAGGAGACAAGCCATTTCCTTGTGAACTTTGTGGACAAAGATTTTGTCAGATGGCAACTTTAAACTCACACATGAGAGTCCACACAGGAGACAAGCCATTTCCTTGTGAACTTTGTGGACAAAGATTTAGTCAGAAGGCAAGGTTAAACTCACACATGAGAGTTCATACAGGAGAAAAGCCGTTTCCTTGTGAACTTTGTGGACAAAGATTTAGTCAGATGATACATTTAAATTTACACATGAGAGTCCACACAGGAGACAAGCCATATCCTTGTGATCTTTGTGGACAAAGATTTAGTCAGAAGGCAACTTTAAACTCACACATGAGAGTACACACAGGAGACAAGCCGTTTCCTTGTGAACTTTGTGGACAGAGATTTAGTCAGAAGACAGGTTTAAACTCACACATGAGAGTCCACACAGGAGACAAACCGTTTCCTTGTGAACTTTGTGGACAAAGATTTCATCGGAAGGATAGTTTAAACTCACACATGAGAGACCACTCAGGAGACGAGCCATTTCCTTGTGAACTTTGTGGACAAAGATTTAGTCATAAGACAAATTTAAACAGACACATGAGAGTCCACACAGGAGTGAAAACTTTCTACCAGAAAATATTAAAATAATTATTATAGGCCATGAGATGCAACTGGTGTTTTAACACCCAAATAAAATAAATTTTGATTTTGTAAAATATATTCTGTTAACAATTTTTGAACAAGTTCCTAATCTATGATTTGCTCCTAATTTCTCAAGAATACTTTAAAAACAAACTAATTAAACCTTAGATCATAATTTGGACTATAGATGTTGGTTCTAAAATATTGGTTCAGTGGTTGTGCAATATGTGGAGAGAACCAACCAACCAACCAAATTGTTTTTTCAAACAGTCAGACCCCATGAAATGTTGTTCATGTATTCCCTGAGATAATTGTTATTTAATCAGTTAGTCACTTGGTTAATTAACAGATTTCTCATGCAGATAAGCTAATTGTGTTTTAATTAAGGATGGGGCTGATCTGGTATCAGTATTGGCCTTGGCCGATTTTTCCTATAGAATCTGCAGCGATTTCCGACCCATGATGTATGTTTATGTCTGCTGAAACATCTCCACAGGTGATTCCCTGCCGGCTGCTCTGCAAGGCAGGGAATCAAACTTTGGAATGGATTTTCTGAAGGAAATTCATTTCATATAGTTTGAAGCCAGCTAAAATATGAGTAAATACATGAGGACTGAAAGCAGCACTGTGGCTAACGGCTAAACAACTTTTCATCTTAAAGGGGACCTAATATGCAAAATTCACTTTTTAATGTTTTTTTTACTCAATTTTGGGTATGTACTTCTTAAAAAAACAGTTCGACCAAAAAAAATGCACCCAGTGGTATATTTACTCTAAGTATATTTATTTTTCAGGGATATTAATGTCTAGATTTCAAATCCTGGCACTTGTGATGTCACAAGCCGTAGGACAACCCACCCCAAACTTAGTCCAGCCACTCACCTAGCAACCCCTGGTGAGGCTCCACCCACTTCAGTATAAAAGACGTCACGGTTGTTTTTCCCGAGTTCATCTCAGCACAATGGCTCCTAGAGTTCGATGTTTCGTTGTTTGCTGCATTACACAACATGTGTCGATGCACACTCTTCCAGTCTCAGAAGCGACTAATTAATAGAGACTAACTAATTATCTATCAGTAAAAATGAAAAAACTTATTTACGGGCTCTTAAATCAACCGGACGACTGCTCACGGACCATATCCGGTCAGCGCCGGATGTGGTCCGTGAAAAAAACAGTGCTCGCCCTAAGGGGCCCTATTGGCTAGAGAGAGCGCTCTCTCTATATAGCAGTTAGCAGCCAGTGTGTTACTCTGCAGCCTTATTGCTTGTTTTCGAAGAGTCAGACGAAGAGTTTTTAACATGGAGGGTGAACTTATGGATGTTTCTCAGCGGCCTACGCGACGCGTCAGCGCCTCATTTGCCCTGCTCAAAATGGCGGCCACAGAAGCGAGCCCACACGAAGGACTTTACAAGAAAACACGGTAAAAACAATTATTTCTTTGCTGAGAAAAAATATATTTCTTAGCTGACTTTATAGCACAAGGGTTCCTGAGCTTAACCGTTTAAACACTAGCCATTTCAAAAGTGCATGAAATGCTAACGTAAACCCTTTGGAGGGCGGAGTTAATGTAAACAGATTTTTTGAAAGGCGTGGCCTTCAGAGCTCATTATCATAAACAGCTTGTTCTGAACGGAAGTCAGAAAAGGCAGAACTAGAAAGGAGATATTTTATTATCTAAGAATTATTTTGTGTATTAAATTGAATGAACATGGTCTGGATAGCCCACAGACATACCATAAAAATTTATAGGACCTATAATTGGTCCCCTTTAACATGTCCGCTGTGTGGAAGTATTTTACACTAAACACCGCAAGACAGCAACGTGCAATGTCTGCAGAGCCGCTGTACCAAGAGAAGAAAGCTCCATTGCGACCTACAATACATCAAACTTAATAAACATCTGAAAAAGCACCACATTAAAGAGCACAAGGATTGTTTAACCAGGCACTGTTGTAAAGTTAGTTTTACTTTGGACGTTCGAGCTCCCTGGCTTCAGCGGTGTGTTCCTCTCGTTTAGTCCGAAGCAGGCTGTCTAATATCTGTCAGCTGCGCTCAGTCTGCCCGTCTCGGAGGAGGAGCAGACTGAGTGCAGCTGACTGAAATCAGACTGCCTGCTTCGCTGCTTGATTGAATATTTGCAGCCAAGATATAGTTTACATTTACCCTCCAGGACATATTCATCAGTACAACAGTAGACAATCGTAAAAAAGCATATGAACTGGAAAAAGAAAAGAAAATTATTTAATTAAAAAAAATAAAAAATAAACGGCTACATTAAAAAGCAATGTAAAATACTAAAATCAGGAACATGTCTGTGTTGGTTTTTGCCATGAACTTAGCAGATGTTTGAAGCCATTAATCACTTTAATATCCACTTCTTTAATATCCACTTCAGCATATTGTTTTTATGCTATTAGTGCTTAGTGTATATTTAGTTGATGTTTTTCTTAGTTCATATCTTAGACCTTATTACTGTTTTTCTTTTACATTTTGTTGTGGGATGTAACTGGGACCCTGTGTACATGATCTCATTCCACCCATGTACCACATGTGGTGTGTATGACAGTAAAACTCTATGACTGACTGACTCTGACTTTAAAGCTAGGAATAAAAACATGCTTTGTGTTAGCAGGATTTAATTCTAACTTTGAAACTTATCCAACATTAAAACTTACCTCAAGTTGTGTTTTTGGACATGCATGCTTATGTTTGTACAAATTGTACTTGCCTGTAAAGAGATTATTATTACAGCATCATATAAAATCAATAAGGATGATTTTATTATAATAGTATCGGTATCGGTCGACATCCAGATTTAGGTATCGTGATCGGATCAAAAGTTTATTTTTTAAAGTGGATCAGTGCATCCCTAGTTTTAACTAACCTTATAGTTTTTTTTAATATAAATTATGTAGCGTTCATCCAACCAAGGCCTTATCAGAGACAAAAGTGTCCCTCAAAGACACAGAACGTCCTCAGAGACACTGTGTCTCCTACCCACTTCTTTTGTGTGTGTTAATCTCCCAAGTCAGGATGAGTGTACATTCTGACCACCCCTGGTTCCATTCTGACTATGATAATTAAATCTCTCTGCTAATCAACTCTCTTTTCTGAAAGAGACACCTATGCCCCTTTTCCACTGTTACGGTGCGGTTCAGTTCAGCTCGGGTCAGCTCGTGTGTGGTTGTGTTTCCATTTACACTTCTGTACCCGTTCTGTAGGCGGGGTCCAGAATCCAACTCTTCTTACCATCTGGTGGCGGTAGTGCTCCCTTAAGCTATTTACTAACCACCACTAGAAGAAGAACACTAAAGGCTTTTCCACAGAATGTTGTGGAAGAGATGTCATGCTCTAATGGAGTGCCTCATGAGCTGTAACTTTTACACCTGATTAATAATCCTACCTTATTGCCTTCCCTGCCTGCTTTAAACCCATGTATTTTCCATTTTAGTATAGCTTTTTACAATAAAGATGTATTGAAAAAATCTTCACTTTTATTATTTAGATATGCACAAGGTTCATGTTAAAATTGCAAAACGTCACACTGTGATCTTTTAAACTGCTTTTACAATAAGCTACAGACTTGAAAACAATTTGGTTGAATTGTGTCCTTAAATGTTAAAGGTTTGTCTTTCATTAAATGTAAAAACCTTAAAGTATTACTTATTAATTAGTCAGTTGATGTGTGAATGCCGTGTGGTCCTCCTAGAAGAGCTGAAGAGGTGGCTGTTGATGTCTGTGTCTCCCTGGTAAAGCTGCTGCCCCCACGACCCGGAAGCTGAAGATAATGGATGAATGGATGGACGGATGAAGGAGGAGACCATCAAACAGCATGAGTGGTCAGTTCAGTTGAACACCTGCCTGTTTGTTTCAGATCAGCTGTTCAAATCTCTGCAGGTTCAAATAAAAGCCGCACCAGGTCTTTCAGCTGAATCTCTCAGGGGTCACAGTTGAACGGTCGATAACTGATAACTGTCCTTTCTGAAATTTTGACTGTTTTTATCTGACTTCATCCTAGAATCAAAAAATTTGTAACGTAATAACAGCTGAGCAGATTCTGGTAATCTTTTCTTAGGATTCATTAAAGGTCAAATGCAAATGGAAATTTTCTTAACTTCCAGTATGGATTTAAACAAACATATACACCTAACATTGTAAAATATGTTTAGGAAATTTAATGTTCAAGGACACCAGTTTAATTGGAAAGTAACAAATGAAAAATGTACAAAAATAAAAAATACTGCATCCAACTAATGATCAGTGTTGCAGGTGAGAAATGTAGGTTTATTGTACTAGAGACAAAATTATGATATTTTGAGGGAAATTATCGTACACTCAACCAAAATAACAAGTCTATTAATGCGCTATAGTCATTCTAGTGTTGAATATTGTCTAACAAGCACTCACAGCTTTGTGGCATCAGTACGGATGGGAACTAATGAGCCATAGATCACTTCTTGGTCTACTGCCTTCATACATCTCCTCCTACATGTCTCTGTGTGAGTGCAGCTACAGTGTGCACTCTCAGGACATGATTACCTGCAGTGTTCCCTCAGTGAGGACTGAACTTGGAAAAGGGGCCTTCTCCTACTCTGCTCCTGCTTCCTGGAATATCTTACAAAAAGATCTGAAGCTCTTGACCTTGACCTCTCTAAATAGCTTTAAGAATCTGTTGGACTCCTGGCTAGAACTGTGATGAGTTCCACTACCTGCAGCACTACCTCCTGATTGGCCGCTGATTTCCACCAGCTGGTGGCCATCCTTCTGATGAGGACCTTCCACTATTTAAGGCTGCAGTCTAGTGTGACTCATCGCTGGAGCATTGATTCCTGTTTATGTCATCCTGTCTCCTCGACTCCTGTTTGGTTCTGAATCCCCATGGTCCTGGTTCCAGTCCTCCGTGCCTTGCCTTCCAGCCACACGCCCATCAAACCTGTGCCGACTATTCCCCTTGATTCTGTCTCTGGTGGATCTCACCCACACTCAGCACCTCATCTGTAAGGAAACACAAAACAATCACAATACGAACGCTGCAAGTGGACTCCACTGATCCAACTCTCTCTCCCCCAGGATCTCCAAGAGTTGAACCACTGTAAATAATTGCACTGTAAATAATAAAACATCACTATTCCTGCTAACTGTATCTTGTCCTTTCTGGTCTCGTACAACTCGGTTCCCCGAGTCGTGACAAGAACCAATACAGACATGTTCCTACATTTGCCTTATAACCTAGCGGTTTTGCTACTTTGACTTTTTTTTTGTTAAATTTTTTTTTAATATATAGGCCTCTCTTATGATTGTCTATTGTTGTCGCTGTTGTCATTCTTTGTTGAAAACAGGTCTCTCTTGTAAATGAGTCCTCGGGGCTCAATGGGATTAACCTGTCTAAATAAAGGTTGAATGAATTGCGAGTAATTAGAATTAGAAGTTCTACTGTTCAAAATATTTCTGTGATAATTCAATCTTGTTTCCAATCATTTTACAACAAGCTGTTTGGTTTAATACCACTGTAAATGAATGTTGAAAGTTTATTATCAAATTTCATACTTTATTATGTAAAAGCTTTTGTTTCATTTTGCTTTATTTCTTGATGTTATTTTACTTTTGATTACAATAAAGCTTATAATTGTGGAATAGTTTGCATCCTGGTAATAATTTGAGTGAAATGCACTGATTTATTTTCAATAGAACAAAACATCTTCATTTTAATTTGAAACCTAATTTTGCGAATCTTGCATCAATTTACATCGAATTGAGGTTGCCCTGCTACAAGTCCAAATTCTTAGTTTACCGGTACATGTGTTCAAATGTTCCATAAATCAACCAGAAATGAACCTTTAGATGACAGTTGAACAAACATTTAGTGACCACCATCATTATTAGTGTTTTTACATCAAGAATCAATTTAGATTCAATTCTGTAAGACCAATGACATTTCATTGTTTCACTTCAATTAGTTTTTGCTGTCTAGATAAAGAACCATTAAGAGGGAGGAGTGGGATCTCTCCAAAACTTTTGAACTTCCATGTTTCCCTGAAAACGGTCCTCAGAGGGATGGTGAAACCCTGACGACTCTCAGGTTCCAGCAGATGCTTCTTCCATTGTTAGGCAGGATTCACAGGTTTCAGGTTTTCCAGCTCACACTTTTTATTCTTTGTATGTACATCTACAAATGATCAAGTTTCTGAGTCAACCCAGTTCAAGATGGCCGCCACAGCCACCTGACCTTAGAAACAAAAAGTTGTCTATAATTCATGAAAAAAGGCCTCATCAACAGCCCTATTCTTTTCCTCCATAAAATAAGTTGTATTCTGACGTGTTTTTGTGTTTTAAAAACTGTTTCTCTATGATCTGCTGTCTTTGCATGAATTCTGAAAATGTACTTTAGAAGTTTTAGTATAGATTAGACACTGATCACTGCAATCAGCTGCAGCTAGTAGAGTTCAAATGTTCAAAAGTTAGTTTCTAATTCATCAACTAGTTGAAGTCATAATTATTCAAGCAGCTAAAAAGTCTTGAAATCATTGGAAGTCATTAATTATTGACTGACTTCAGGTTAGTTTAGATCATTAGTTAGACACAATATATTTTCCTTATAATAATAATATTCTATATATTTTTGATGAAAATCAAATGGATCAAAGTGATAAAAGGAGTGAAATCCATCCAGATCCAGTGAAAATCTATTAAAAGAAGAGATCAAAGGCATGGTCTGATAAACAATCAGACACAGCAGCAGGAAGGAAGGAAGGAAGGAAGGAAGGAAGGAAGGAAGGAAGGAAGGAAGGAGAGGAAGGAAGGGTTCTGATAGAAAACAGCTGAGTTGGTCCAAAAGCTGCTGGACTTCAGCTCCAACTCTTGTTCCACTTGAACTGCTCACAGTCCAACTTCTCCCAGACGTCTGCTGGAACCATGTGGGCTTCTTGTGAGCCAGATGTTGATGAACCATGTGGGCTTCTTGTGAGCCAGATGTTGATGAACCATGTGGGCTTCTTGTGAGCCAGATGTTGATGAACCATGTGGGCTTCTTGTGAGCCAGATGTTGATGAACCATGTGGGCTTCTTGTGAGCCAGATGTTGATGAACCATGTGGGCTTCTTGTGAGCCAGATGTTGATGAACCATGTGGGCTTCTTGTGAGCCAGATGTTGATGAACCATGTGGGCTTCTTGTGAGCCAGATGTTGATGAGTTCAAAGGAACATCTTCCTGGATGTCTTCTTCCCTGACCTCTGACCTCTTCTTGGTGTTGTGAGGGGTGTTAGTGGAATGTTTGGAGCTGAGATACGGAGCAGGTTCTGTGAACAGAACTCACCAGAACCAAGGTTTGGGAGTGTGCAGCCAGATGTTTGTCTGCTGAACATCTGCAGGAACAGGAGACATGTTTTCTTTCTCCTGTCTGCTCTAATGCGTCCACTTGAAGGTTCTAATAGAAACACATTGTGACAGCAGGTGAAACGTTTCCACTGAACATCTGCTGGTTCTTCTATCATCTCTACTGACTTGTTGAACCAATGATCCTGGAGGTGATTGATCCTGCACAGTGATCACATGACCGCAGCAAGAATCCACTGAAGAGGCTGCAAATAGAGCAACAAGAGTGAAGCAGAGAACAGGCTGAAAATGAAGAAGTGGACAGAGAAATGATCAAATGAAGCATTTAGTGTTTCCATTTGAACAGAGCAGCTGGAGCTGAAGCTTTTGATCCAGAGCAACACAACAGCTCTGCTTTCAAACCTCCACACACTTTCTGACGTCCACTCTGTCCACAGTGTTGGACGTGTCTCCATCCACTGGTGTTTGTTCTGGACGGCCCACTGGAGCAGGACCAGAGGCTTTCTGCTACTAAGACAACACTTTACACACACGAGGCTCTGAATGTTAGAAACCCTCTGACTAGAATACACTTCTTCTGTGTGAGCTTTGAGCTCAAACTGTGAATTTAATTCAAACTGGAGACCAGTCCACCTCCCAGCAGCACCACTGTTGGACTGGATTCTACAGGTGGACCTAAGAAACTGGACCTTCAAATGCCTGTGACATGCACGAACACAAAAAGAGGAAGAACATGTTAATATAGAATAAATTCTGCATAATATCCATGAATTAGTTCCATGGCATGGCCGGAGTGAAACAGGAAGTGACAACAAAGAGGAAGAAGTCTTTCAAAATCTTTGTTTCTACAAGATGTGACTCTTCTTCATCTTTCTTTAATAGTGACTGTGAATAATGTAAAGAAACATCAGACTCTGTGCTCCTGTCTGTGTTAGCTGTTGTAGCAATGATGTGTTTCCATGCAGGCGTTGTCATCTCTCCGTTCCTGCACATGCAAATATCTCCACAACTGTTCATGTGAGCTGCGTGAATTGATTCTGCCATACATCAG
>JBBPBX010061532.1:5442-18230 GCA_038048925.1 Garcialebias charrua | reverse complement strand
TCCTAAAACTGAGCCTTGTGGTACACCATTTTTAACTGTTAAATAGCTGGAAAAAGTACCGTTATGTTGAACACATTGCCTCCGATTGGAAAGATAGTTAGAAAACCAACCGATGGTGTGATCAGAGAAACCGATTTCTGAGAGCTTATGACACAGGATGTTATGATCCACAGTGTCAAAAGCTTTAGACAGGTCTAAGAAAAGTGCAGCACAATAGTCCTTAGCATCCAATGCTTCAACAACATCATTCAGAACCTTCAGAGAAGCAGTTGTTGTGCTGTGTTTTTTCCTGAAACCAGATTGATGAAGAGGTAAGATGTTAAATGAGTCCAGATAATTTTTGATCTGAGAGTTTATCAGTTTTTCTAGAACCTTGGCTAAGATGCAGAGTTTAGAGATCGGTCGATAATTGTTCAATGAGGTGGGGTCACCTCCCTTCAGCAAAGGAAGAACAAAGGCTGTTTTCCAAGCATCCGGAATGGTGTTTTGGCTTATGGACAGATTAAAGATGTGGGTCACAGGGACTGTGATGATATGAGCAGCCAGCCTTAAGAAATAAGGTGGAAGTTCATCTGGACCTGCAGATTTTTTAGGATCAAGATCATTTAACAGTTTATTTACCTCACTGACTGAGACGACCCGTGTCTGATCGCCTCTCACTCACACACACGCGCGCGCGACCCGGTCACATGCATGCGGGGTCTGATCGCCTCTCACTCACACACACACACGCGCGCGCGCGACCCGGTCACATGCATGCGGGGTCTGATCGCCACACACACGCGCGCGCGCGCGGGGGGGGGGGGGGGCGGAGGTGCGCGGAGGTGCAGGTGGCATGTGGTCGCTCCAGCAGCACGCCAGTACTGGAGGGAGACGGTCGGTAGCGAGTGAACGGCTCCACCGAAGAACGCATTTATAACGGCTGGAGCTGCAGGGGGTGGGGCTTGTGACCGCGTGACGAAACGCGGTCACATTTAAACCACGCCTAAAAAATCCTGAAAGAGAAATGTGTTTATACACAGTTTGATCTATAACTCCAAAATTAATTGAGCTACAATTTTGAGACTTTTTACTCATTTACAAGATTACAATTACGACATTTATAATGTTTATTGAAGAAAATGTTGAAATTCACTTTACACGGTCTTTAAGGTGTGATCTTTCAATTTACATGTATGTGTTACAAACCCCCAGGTGTGATGTGTTGTTTTGTTTTGTCAATTTAAATAGAATGGGCATGTTAGGTATTTTGTGGTGTTATTTCAGTTTCCAATTTCATATGTTGGTGCGTGGCTTGTATAAAACTTCTCGTTCTCACAGCTTCCATTCATTCAGAATTGAAAAAGACTTCTGGACAGAAGTCGAAACGTTTTCTGCAACAAATAAAGTCCAGTTGATCCTGTATTGAACGCCTTTTTTGATTTTATCATGTCCTGGACGACTGAGAATCTTCACCGTTATAAAGCAATCTTAACATTGAGATCCATGTTTCTTCCACCTTGTTTTTTTTTGGGCACGACACCAGTTCTGTCATTTTTGTTCTGTTTCAACAATTCATGCTTCAGAACGTTCATTCAGGACATTCTCTGTTTTTTGCGTTTGTGAAACTTTTACTGTTTGAAATATTTAGCTTTGTCTGTCATGTTTTTCTTAATGAAAATGAATGGAGCTCTTTTCATACTCGCTTCAAATGTAGTTGTTTACAGCTCCTTTCAGCTAATTTGCCTGTTTTTTAGTTTTAAAAAAACCCTACCCTAATCTGACCCGAACCAGTGACCTCCAGGACCCGATTAAAGCTGCTGCATTCTATTCATATACCCATCTGCTGTATTTATACTGTATTATTTGACATTATTAATGTTTGCTACAAGCATACATTATTGTTTTAAATAAATGTTTTATTTACAGTATTTACATTATTGTTTAATCTTTTCATGATTTCAATTGAAAATTGTTTCAGGATCGAAAATCATTTCTGAATTGAAAATCGATTTAGAATCAAAAATCGATTTTTATTTGAATTGGTGCATCAAAAATCGGAATCGAATCGATTCTCCAGACACTGAGAGATTTGCACCCCTAATATATACTGTATATACTGTATATATATATTTTTTTTACTTAGGCAAGATGGTCAACCTATATTATCCATAAATAAATAAATATTTAAAAACGAAAAATATCATATTTTTTTATTATTTTTAACACGTTCTTTTACTTTTTGTCTAATTGTAACAGACAAAATAAGACTAAGTTTAACTATAATTTGGACATACACTGTACATAGGCTAAAGACAAAGACAAGTAAAAATTAGAAAGTTCATTCTCAATAGTAAAACAACAAGTAAAAATTGTTTTATGTAAAATAAGCAACATAGTTTTCCCTGTCCTTTGCCTTTTTTCAATCAGTTTCAAAAAGTACAGTAAGTGTTTTTATAACATATTTTTTATTCATTGTAAACAATAAAATTAAGAATTTCACATTCGATATTTATTCGTTTTAAAGTTATTTTCCACAACCAAGAGAGAGAGAAAAGAACCAACGACATGCATGAGGAGTGACGCGGTGGCTCCTGATTGGCCCTTCAGCCACACGTGACCCGGAACTAAAAGCGGAGCGCCGATGTGTCTCTGAAGTGCAGACATTTCTCGCTAACATTTCTTCAAACCGGCGGGTTTTCATTCACAAAATGGACACGTTAAACAAACTGAAGCAGTTCGACGCTTATCCTAAAACTCTGGAGGATTTCCGTGTGAAGACGTGGGGAGGAGCGGCCGGTAAAAAGCTTTAAATCATCAGAAATCAGCATGAACTGACCCCAGAGCTAGCTGCTAAGGCTAACTGATTCATTTCTCCTTAAATGATAAAAACAAAGAAACGTTTAAAATCCGCGACAAGCTTCAGTTCAGGATGACCGAGCTTCAAGAGACTTGTATAACGTTTATAAAGCTGTCATGATCCATGAAGCTGAATTACAGCTAGCCCAGTGAGAACAAGGCAGATTATAAAGAAATGCTGTATTTTCATTTTAACTGGTTATTTTAAGGTTAAAGGGCCTGCTGTCCTCAACAATACACATAATTAATATTTCATTTCATATTTGTAGGGGAAACATTTTCAAGCAGTTGTTTTAGTGTACAGTACAAATGTTCATTGAAAAGTCATGAAACAATATTACATGATTTTTAAATAGTTTGTTCTTTTTGAATGTCGCAAAAAGGCAAATAATATTTTAAATAAACCATAATTCGTATTAACATTAAAATAATGTAACTAATTTTAGCCAAGAGAAACATTTATATTTGTTTGACTAATAATAAGACAAAACAAATGTGTTTTATGACAGAAAGTAAATTGATTTGTTCACCGTTTCCTGTTAGCTTTGCTTAAGTCTGCCCACATTTTGTCACATTATTTTTCATACTTCTGAGGTTAAAAGTCACTTTAATATTCCCAATAATTAACTTATATTGCTGCTGTTTTAATAATGTTAAGCCTAATGTTAACCTCTTGCTAGCATTTCCAACAGGTACTTTTGTGACACTTCATTTAAATTTTATGTTTGACCTCAGACATCCTGTAACAAACTATTTCAGGCTTTTTTCAATTAGACTTTTAGAAAACAAAACTGACTTTCTGGTTCTGAGATCAGAAGATTCAGTCCTTCTTTGATTAAATGTGTAAAAAAAAAATACTGGTAGATGAAATGTCCAGAAAAAGTTGAAATATGCAGGTTTATTTAAAAAGATAAGCCTTGTCCCCTGCTTCAAGTAAGATTTTAAAATCGATACGAGACAAAGAATCTTACGAATGTTTTCTTAAATAGTAAATAAATATAATTTGGCCATTTGTCCTGCCAAACACTCTTAAACATTTTAAACTTTAGGAGGCACAGATGAGCAAAAATCCTAAAATATGATTCAACATTAAGCACTTGGGCTTGAATTACTTATTAATTGACAATATTTATAGTTTTAAGTGAGAGTGAACTAACATCGAACAGTGGTTTACCAAAATAATGTTTATGAATTTAGTTTTATAGAAGAACGTTTTGTAGTTTACTGATTTCCTAAAAGTGTTCAGACCATAAAAGTATGTTTTAAGTTCAGTCTGATTGAATCGTCCGGAGCAGGAAGTGTAGCCGCTGCTGACTTCCTGTGTTTGTGCAGTGACCGTCATCAGCGGCGTCATCATGTTCATCCTGTTCGTGTCAGAGCTGCAGTACTACCTGACCAAAGAGGTGAGTTCAGCCACTTCATGGGATTTGTTCGACTCGTCATCTTAGGGCAGGATAGGTCGGACAAAGAACTGTTCACGATTCAGCTTTAGTTCAGGATGTTTATTACACGCAGGAAATCCATCAGATACAGACGCTTTGACCATCCACTCCAACTCCACTCAACACAGCTGCGCCAACATACAATGATCGGCATGATCATGTTACTTATCTACATATCTATGTTACTACTTACTGGGTGAAACCCCCACTGCACTCTTCGTCAGCTCTGCTGCCTCTTCGTCAGCTCTGCTGCCTCTTCGTCAGCTCTGCTGCCTCTTGCTGTTTGGATCTGCTCCTCCTGCTGCTCTTCTTCTTCTGGTCAGCTTCTTTAAAATTCTTTCAGCTCATTCCAGCTTCTTCGATTTCAGCCTCTGGTTCAGCTTCTTTCAGCTCATTCCAGCCACCTGTTCAGCTTCTTTCAGCTCATTCCAGCTTCTTTCGATTTCAGCCTCTGGTTCAGCTTCTTTCAGCTCATTCCAGCTTCTTTCGATTTCAACCTCTGGTTCAGCTTCTTTCAGCTCATTCCAGCCACCTGTTCAGCTTCTTTCAGCTCATTCCAGCCACCTGTTCAGCTTCTTTCAGCTCATTCCAGCTTCTTCGATTTCAGCCTCTGGTTCAGCTTCTTTCAGCTCATTCCAGCCACCTGTTCAGCTTCTTTCAGCTCATTCCAGCTTCTTCGATTTCAGCCTCTGGTTCAGCTTCTTTCAGCTCATTCCAGCCACCTGTTCAGCTTCTTTCAGCTCATTCCAGCTTCTTTCGATTTCAGCCTCTGGTTCAGCTTCTTTCAGCTCATTCCAGCTTCTTTCGATTTCAGCCTCTGGTTCAGCTTCTTTCAGCTCATTCCAGCCACCTGTTCAGCTTCTTTCAGCTCATTCCAGCTTCTTTCGATTTCAGCCTCTGGTTCAGCTTCTTTCAGCTCATTCCAGCTTCTTCGATTTCAGCCTCTGGTTCAGCTTCTTTCAGCTCATTCCAGCCACCTGTTCAGCTTCTTTCAGCTCATTCCAGCTTCTTTCGATTTCAGCCTCTGGTTCAGCTTCTTTCAGCTCATTCCAGCCACCTGTTCAGCTTCTTTCAGCTCATTCCAGCTTCTTCGATTTCAGCCTCTGGTTCAGCTTCTTTCAGCTCATTCCAGCCACCTGTTCAGCTTCTTTCAGCTCATTCCAGCTTCTTTCGATTTCAGCCTCTGGTTCAGCTTCTTTCAGCTCATTCCAGCTTCTTTCGATTTCAACCTCTGGTTCAGCTTCTTTCAGCTCATTCCAGCCACCTGTTCAGCTTCTTTCAGCTCATTCCAGCCACCTGTTCAGCTTCTTTCAGCTCATTCCAGCTTCTTCGATTTCAGCCTCTGGTTCAGCTTCTTTCAGCTCATTCCAGCCACCTGTTCAGCTTCTTTCAGCTCATTCCAGCTTCTTTCGATTTCAACCTCTGGTTCAGCTTCTTTCAGCTCATTCCAGCCACCTGTTCAGCTTCTTTCAGCTCATTCCAGCCACCTGTTCAGCTTCTTTCAGCTCATTCCAGCTTCTTTGGATTTCAGCTCCTGGTTCAGCTTCTTTCAGCTCATTCCAGCTTCTTTTGATTTCAGCTTCTGGTTCAGCTTCTTTCAGCTCATTCCAGCCACCTGTTCAGCTTCTTTCAGCTCATTCCGGCTTCTTCGATTTCAGCCTCTGGTTCAGCTTCTTTCAGCTCATTCCAGCCACCTGTTCAGCTTCTTTCAGCTCATTCCAGCTTCTTTCGATTTCAGCCTCTGGTTCAGCTTCTTTCAGCTCATTCCAGCTTCTTTCGATTTCAGCCTCTGGTTCAGCTTCTTTCAGCTCATTCCAGCTTCTTTCGATTTCAACCTCTGGTTCAGCTTCTTTCAGCTCATTCCAGCTTCTTTGGATTTCAGCTCCTGGTTCAGCTTCTTTCAGCTCATTCCAGCTTCTTTTGATTTCAGCTTCTGGTTCAGCTTCTTTCAGCTCATTCCAGCTTCTTTCGATTTCAGCCTCTGGTTCAGCTTCTTTCAGCTCATTCCAGCTTCTTTCGATTTCAGCCTCTGGTTCAGCTTCTTTCAGCTCATTCCAGCCACCTGTTCATTCCAGCTTCTGTCGATTTCAGCTTCTTTCAGCTCATTCCAGCTTCTTTTGATTTCAGCTTCTGGTTCAGCTTCTCTCAGCTCATTCCAGCCACCTGTTCAGCTTCTCTCAGCTCATTCTGGCTTCTTCGATTTCAGCTTCTTTCAGCTCATTCCAGCTTCTTTTGATTTCAGCTTCTGGTTCAGCTTCTCTCAGCTCATTCCAGCCACCTGTTCAGCTTCTCTCAGCTCATTCTGGCTTCTTCGATTTCAGCTTCTTTCAGCTCATTCCAGCCACCTGTTCAGCTTCTTTTGGCTCTTTCCAGCTTCTTTCGATTTCAGCTCATTCCAGCTTCTTTAAATTTCTTTCAGTTCATTTCAGCTCCTTTTCTTCGCACTGCTCCTTTCCTGAAGCCACTTGCGGTTTTCTGGAGGGATGTCGGTTCAGGCGGTTTCTCAATTTTTGCTGCGTCTTCCTCCTCTACCTCTGCATCTGGCTCGACTTTCAGTAGAATCATAGTTTCAGACCTTGTAGTTGGAGGTGTCCCAGGAACTTTGTTTCTCACAGCTCGTAGTTCCGCTCATCTCCGAAGCACATTCTCTGCCAGCGCCCTTCCTTGTCCCCTCTGGGCCCATAACCTGTTCGACTCGTCATCTTAGGGCAGGATAGGAAAGAACTGTTCACGATTCAGCTTTAGTTCAGGATGTTTATTACACGCAGGAAATCCATCAGATACAGACGCTTTGACCATCCACTCCAACTCCACTCAACACAGCTGCGCCAACACCACGCCTTAAATAGTCCCACAGTGATGACGTAGGTGAAGAGCGCACCATATTAATTATGTCAATCTTAACAGGATTAAACCAAGTCTCTTGTGTTAGATTAAATCTGACAGATTGTACTGCTCACTTGTTCGTTTAAGTTTGGTCTCGGGAAGGTCCGACATCCCAGAGTCCAAAGTCACCTTTAAGATCTGATCGCAGCAGTTTTTGTTTGTTTCAGACTCAGAGTTATGTGTTAACCCTTTAGTTGACTTCCAGCTGCTTGCACGTGACAACTTCCTGCTAATCTTTTTTTAATATGAAAACTGACGTCTGAGCTGTTGGATTCTATCCACCTTATTCTTGGAGGTGTCACTGTAGAAGCGATAATGTGCCGTACTTCCGTTTGACCCCGGAAGTAGAATTTTTGCATTGGCTCCTCGTTGTTTGCTTGCTAATCTGCGCGCATCGTAGAAGTTCTGTTGAAGTTCTGTTTTCTGTTATTTCGAGCTAATATTGTCACGAAGATGTCTTGAGGAGCTCGGGTACCTGTTGCGCTGTTCATGGCTGTATGAATAATCACACGAAGCTGAATTAGTGGCTGCAACTAGTGTGTGTTGAACATGCTCCGATAAGAAAAACCTGCATCCTTCTTTGTGGCTGGGCTACGAGAAACCACCTGAAAAAAGACTCTGTATCCTCCAGATGATCGAGAACACCAGGTATGATTTAAGAGACAGCTTTTAGTGTTATGATTTTATGTAGTCAGTAATTAAATTATACTAATATTTTCGTTCATAACTGGCAAATAAACACACGCACCTATATGTATGCTGTGTGTGCGTTTATTTATACATATCTATCTATATATCTATATATATATATAATATAGGTGTGTGTTTATATATATATATATATATATATATAGTGTGTGTGTGTGTGTTCATAAATGAACCCTAATGTTTGTATAATGTACTTTTACTTTCAGATGGGCTTGATGAGAGTGTGGAGCTGCTCAACACCACCAGTCACATGCAGCATGACTGTTGGAATGTGGATTGACATAATGTCAGAACAAACCAACGACCTTATTCTATGGTTGCCCCGTGAAACAATTAAAGCAACATGTTTTGCAGAAAGCTAAAAACTTGGACTCCAGAAGTGAATCATACATGCAAATAACACTGTGAAATATTTATTGGCTGTTTCTCCCTCTGGAATAATCATGTTTATTTCGATGCTTATGGTGGTAAATGCAGTGACAGGTATATAACACAGAACTCTGGGTTTCTGGACTATCTGCGTGCTGGAGATCAGGTGATGGGTGATCGTGGTTTCACAGTGAGGGACCTGCTGCAAGAGCTATGGTGTCAATGTAATCGTTCCAGCATTCACACGCAAAGGATGCCAGCTTATTTCAAGTGAGAAGTGAGAAGACATTAAATGTAAACATTTTTCTCAAACATGTACAGTACTGGTGTACTTGCTGTAAACGTAACACAACTCTTAACATGTTTTTTTAAAGGATATGTTAACTATTACATTATAAAAGTATTTGCTAAAATGATTAATTTGTTATGTACAATAGTTGACTGTTAACCTTCTTACAAGGTTAGTTTTTTGTGTGCACTATATCAGTTAATTTTGGATTAAACTACTGTTTCTATCTAAATGTCACTTTTGTCATTATCAAGTTTTTAAAGATCGTTTCCTGTCTATTTCATTATTTGTTTTCATTTACTGTATTTTATTAAAAGTTCTCAAGGTGCTTCATTTGTGAATCAGTAAAGTCTTTGTCAAAAGAAATGTCAAGCTCCAGGTGCTCAGTTGGTGTCCAGATAAACATCTTGCAGCTCAAAAGTCCAAAGCAACATCATTGTTAGCTGGACCTGGTGATGTGGATTTTTAATGCTTAGACTGGGCTTTATGTTTGTTTAAATAAAGTGTCCCACCTCTCTTAACATAACAGGACCAACCTTGTTACTGTGAAGATACTAATAAGCTTCAGAGCTTTTCAGATTGCTCATCGCTTCGCCATCTGAAGCAACTGTCAAAGTAGCTAAGTATGCTAGTAGCTAAACATGCTAGTGTACGTTATTTTCGGCCACTTCTTCAAGTCGTCCTCCCACCCCTCAACAGCTGTAGGTAGCGGTAAAACAATATCTCCACATTTGAGTTGTGATAGTTTGTGTTCCCACATATTTTATGACCTAAAACCTCTGACGAAAACCGGTTAGCGCGTTGCTAGCGTGTAACAAAAGTGCCGGTTCTGACTTTCGGCGGAAGTCGTTCACATAATTCGCGCAAGGCATCATGGGGCGTAGGAATAAGGTGGATACAAGAGGAACATTTCACTTCATTACATTGGATATAGAAAACACCAGCTGTGCGGTTGTTTTTTTTTAGCCTTCCGGTGTTTTTCCTGTCTGACTGGTGAATAAGAACACAAAGACAAGGAAAAGTACTGAGCTGCTCATCGTTGACTTGGCACAAAGCCTAAATGAAAAGGCAGCTGTGCCAGAGATGAAAAGTTTCAGAACGAATGCGAGTGGAAGCTAAGAGGAAGAATTTAAAACGATGAATAAGTTTGTGGCGATGTCAGTGTTGGAGCACTTGTTTCATGCGTTGAAGCTAAATGAAGTTTGTTCCACATCCTGCAGGTCCACCCCGAGCTGTACGTCGACACCTCTCGAGGAGACAAACTCAAAATCAACATCGACGTCATTTTCCCTCACATGCCATGCGCCTGTAAGTGCCGCCGTCGACGCTCCGGTCTGCCGACTGTAATCTCCTGACTGTGTGTTTGTCAGATCTCAGTATAGACGCCATGGATGTGGCCGGCGAGCAGCAGCTGGACGTCGAGCACAATCTGTTCAAGCAGCGGCTGGACAAAGACCTGAACGCTGTCACCAACGAGGCAGAAAGACACGGTACGCTTTGACCTCTTGCAGGCACCATTTCTTTATTTCACAGATGAGTTGACCAGCTAGGGTTAGTTTTTTTTTTCTTTCAGTTAGACAGTTTCCCTATGAAAGAGGTTATTTAGTTATTAATACTCAAGTGTCGTACTAAGGCTGAACGATTTTGGAAAATAATCTAATTGCGATTTTTTTTCTATAAATTGCGATTGCGATTTAAAATGCGATTATTTTTACTGGTTCTGTATTAATTCATATCACTAACGACACAACTGTTTTTTTTAAATCAAATAATTAATGCGCTTTTTCACGCAGAACGTTAGCTTGTTGAGCTAGCTGCTTTAGTCAAAACAGACCCGGTCATATGACCAGCTCGCGCTTTGTTTATCTCCCGCAGTCTCGGTGTTTCAGCGTCTAAGCTCAGATACACGTTTACACGAGCTAACTTACCTGAATTTATAACTTTTATGACTTCTGTCGAGCCTGAAGCAACAGTGTTGGAGCGCACGGTCTCCTCCTCCCTGCTCTGTTTTGCTCGCTCAGCTGAGCTCCTGCTGCTCGGCGCGGCTCACTACCAAGTCACGTGACCAGCTCGCGGTCTCGGTGTTTCAGCCTCTAAGCTCAGATACACGTTTACACGAGCTAACTTACCTGAATTTATAACTTTTATGACTTCTGTCGAGCCTGAAGCAACAGTGTTGGAGCGCACAGTCTCCTCCTCCCTGCTCTGTTTTGCTCGCTCAGCTGAGCTCCTGCTGCTCGGCGCGGCTCACTACCAAGTCACGTGACCAGCTCGCGGTCTCGGTGTTTCAGCGTCTAAGCTCAGATACACGTTTACACGAGCTAACTTACCTGAATTTATGACTTCTGTCGAGCCTGAAGCAACTGTGTTGGAGCGCACAGTCTCCTCCTCCCTGCTCTCTCTATTTTTGCTCCATTCAGAGCTGCGCGCGGCCAGAGCGGCTCACTACTAAGTCACGTGACCAGTCAAATCGCAGCCCGTGCGATTAGAGAATCGCATTTTAACATATTGCGAGATAATCGCAAATGCGATTAATCGTTCACCCCTATGTCGTACTCATTTTGGCTCTTTGATCAAGGTTTCATTTTTTTCCTAACTGATCGAATGGAAGCTGCTTAGAAAGGATCTTGCTCTTCCTTTAACTTTAATGCAGCCCGAACTGCAACGTGTCCCCCCCACAAATGTTATATCAAAATGACCAGCTCGGCACATTGATATGTGCTATTACCGTATTTTTCACCCTATAAGTCAGTTTTTTGCACAATTTACATGCTCTGCGACTTATTTATGTTTTTTCCCCCGCATTTCTAAACCAGTTTGTGACAGATATGACCGTTTTAATTCATTTTGACTGAAAATATTGAACACTACCATTTTCAGCCACTAGATGGCACTCAAGTGGTATGGCATGCCTTTGCGTCATGTAATAGGTAAAAGTGGCTATTAATAGACACACCTTGGGGTGTCTATGAGTGCACACCTAATTCTCCAGCTCCCCGAGCGCCCTCTGGCTGCTCACTGCACCACCTGGGGTGGTTGGGTTAAATGCAGAGACGAATTTCGTCTGTGTATGGGAAACATACACAGATGACAGACAAACACATTATTATTATTAATGACACAATGGGCTTGCCATAGCCTATCACCTACGTCCAGCTCGAATGGCGCGACTAGGGGTGGGCGATATGGCTCAAAAATTATATTGTGATATTTCAGAGCATTATCGTGATAACGATAAATTTCATGATATAACCAAAGGTTATATCCGTGGTGGAGGGGTTTGAGTGTCCCAATGATCCTAGGAGCTATGCTGTCAGGGGGTTTCATGCCCTTAGTAGGGTCACCCAAGGCAGACAGGTCCTAGGTGAGGGACCAGACAAAGTGCAGCCCAAAGACCCCAATGATGAGTGTAGGGATACAGCACTCTCATGTCCGTATGGGATATGGGCCTCTCCACATCTCTCTGAAACTCTCAGTGTTACACCTTCTTGAAACTCTCAAGGAGTTTCTCAAGGACAAGTGGACTCTATATTGGTTAACAATTATTATGGATTAATGGACACTAATTAATCAGATTGAACTTTCTCTTTAATGTGTGTTAATTCAGAATTGATCAAACAGTATTTTTTGTCATTTCAATGATGATTTTACTAAACTGGTATATTTTAAATATGACAAAGTTAAGAGAACATCTCAGAATGATCATGCTTTGAACTGTCTGCTCTAGGCAGAATAAGTGTCGAAAGTTGAAGGAACAATCCTTCGTATTTGTTTGAACTGTTTTTGTTTCAAAGGAAAAGTGCTAGACATAGCTTGCTTTCGGTCTCCCGTCCTTTCTAAAAACAATGAATCAGTTCTCAAAACAAAGTACTGACTTGTGCACATGCACCTGCATCTTCTCACGTATGTTTTCTATGTTTTGTCTACCCTATCATCTGTCACTCAAACTCACTCATTTGCAAAGTCACACCCTCTCTAGGGGTGCAACAACCAATCAGCAGGAAGTATGTGACTAAGTCACACCCCCTTCTTAAGGGGCACTTCCTGCATTTTGGCTTTGTGTTTCGAGGAGA
This sequence comes from Garcialebias charrua, assembly GCA_038048925.1. Classification (NCBI taxonomy): domain Eukaryota; kingdom Metazoa; phylum Chordata; class Actinopteri; order Cyprinodontiformes; family Rivulidae; genus Garcialebias; species Garcialebias charrua. The sequence continues at coordinate 5,625 of JBBPBX010061532.1, read as the reverse complement.
ACGAACTGTCAACTTGCTCTCTCCTCTGGAAAAGCTCAGACGGCCCGGTCATGTGTCAACGACCCACGTCTCCGCTAGGATCATAGTAAAGTTACTGTGATCCTGTCACTCTTCTGGAAGAATTTGTTTTCTAAAGTTTTATTTTGAAAGTCAGTCTGTGCGCTTGACCGTTGTTTCCTGCCG
>JBBPBX010061531.1:9424-21096 GCA_038048925.1 Garcialebias charrua | reverse complement strand
CTTAGGAAAACTAGCGGAAGCTAATTTTAAAGCGCAAGTTCAATTCAACACTTGGTAGCCAGCAATAAGTTAAGCAATATTTGCACTACACTGCCAAATAGCGGTGCATGAACTGTTATACACCTTCATCCTACCTATAACCGCGAATCGCTGGGGATGTCATTTCCTAAAATAGACCTTTCGCTCATGGTCTAAAAATTAAAAAGTTGTTGAATGTGTTGAGGATTGCTATTTTGGCTGCTTCTTTGTCTTTTTCTTTTGTTTATTGTAGATTTTTCATTAAAAATGCATCGATAAAGTAATTTTAAAACTGTTTACTGGAAAACTGAAGCGCTGCAATGCATTATGGGCACATGACGAAAGCAAAGCACGGAGTACAGGAAACATTAAAGGACAACACCCACCATGACACTAACAATTCACCATATTGGACAATTACAGTAATTTATTATTAGGTCTATTTTCATTTTTGCATTTGGGCCAGGCGAGGGTTAAAAAAACAAAAAAAAACAACCCACTCCCGAATGAATCCGGAAACCTGGCCGAAGAGTCCCGAAGGGTCATGCCTTTTGTTACATCGATCTCCACCCAGAAGGCAGAAGGTAGGAGTGAGTTTCCATGGAGGTTTATGAGAGAGAGTGCGTTAAAACTGCATATTTCCTGCATATTTCCTGGTGCATTTGTGTGTATATGGACCAGCGCTCTGATTTTATTTATTATTTATTTTATAACACCGCTGCGGACCTGTTGTTGCTCTCATTCATTCTGCCCAATGGAGCGAGCCGCGCGCGTCTCTGGCTCCTCGTTCTGCTGGTTCCTCGTTCCTTTTGAAGTTCCTCGTGCCGGTGTAATTTGCTCCCTGGAGTGTATGTATTTGCTCTCGTCAGCCTTGTTGCGGGAAGCACGCGGGGAGCAGAGCTCAGCTGCGCGGCTGGCTGCCTTTCTGGTCACGGGGGGAGAGAATAAAAAGCCGATGCGGAAATGAATGAATTTGTCGCGATCAAACGAATTAAACTAGTATGTCTACGTGGATGCTCGCTCAGAATATGATAGACATGAGTGAGCGACAGCAGGATTAATCAACACAGGCAGCTTTAGGGAATATTTAAAAATGCTTCCTTTTTCTTTTCCTCGCTCGCCTGTAACTCCAAGGCGTCACTTTGGTGACGTGAATGCCCAAGTGAATGCCCATATATGGAGAGGGGCAGATTTTCCCGGAGCTGCATGCTAAAATCTGCTATAAATCATGAAATAACACATTTAGCGTTATTTCTCCACAATATAAGTAAACGCTCCTGTATTATTTTTAAATAAACTAATAAATATTAATGGGGATGCAATTTGAAAACATGGTGGGTGTTGGGCTTTAACCATTGCCTTCCTGCTAGTAAGCAGACACAGCAGCATTGTGGGAAATGTCTGTAAAATCAGAACCATGACTGAAAGCAACAGGAAGAATGGACATATACCTTCTCTCAATGATTGTTGTTAGTTGGGAGGGGAGCTGTAGAATGGATCACGTGTATTGTGATTCATAACAGTTAAACTTTCCACTGTTCAAGACAATGAATACTGATAGATAATTAGTTATTAGCGGTACTGCATTTTAAATAGAAAAAGCGCAAATCCGCTTATGAATTATAAAAATTAGTAAATCCGCTAAAGCGCAAACAAATTGTTTAGGTCCGCAATTAGCGGATTTGCACTTTAGCGGGCTGGTGCCCACCACTGGTTTTCAGTCTGTGTTTTTCTCCGTCTCTTGTTAACTCTGCAGTCAGGGAACGAGAGACGCAGCCTTTGTTCACCATGGTGATCATAATGAGCCACTGGCAGCAGGTTTGAAATGTCTTCGTACATTAACACGTTGGTGGTTCAGTTGCGTTGGCGCCTTTCTGAATTTCTTCAGAAATGTTCTAGTTTTCTACTTATTGTCCTAATTATTGCACTTCATAAAGTTTTGTTGATTAACACAGCCTGCGTGCTGTATGTGTGTGTTGCAGAGACCACACGGAGTGCCCGGTGTCGGCCTGTACGTGCAGATGTATGCAGCTGGACACCACGGGGAACCTGGTGCCTGCAGACAGCAGCTAAACGGGAGGCGCGTGCTGCGAAACGAAGCCAAACCCAGAAGCCAGCGAGAGCGGGCCGACTGCTGCGTCGCTACGCTGACCGATGGGCACGGGACAGAGGAGCGCCAGCACTGTCCCACTCTGGAGTGGCTGCTCGAAAAGAAACATACTGTTAAGTGATAGTCTAGTGAATGTCGTGTTCTAACAGAGCCCTAAACAAAGAAGGGAAGCGGAGCGAGCTACTAATGTCAAATCAGAAAGGGAGCAAATGCTAATTTACTGCTCAGTTAATAAAAATCACTCAGGAGAATTTACTAGAGGCTCTGCTGCGATCAGCCTCTTCCAGTCTAACTTGAGTAGGGATTCTGCTTTTATATAGTAAAATAATAATCTTTGTGAATCAACGTGTGATCACGTGTGCCAATGTGTCGGAAGTGAGTTTCCTATTTAATGTCTTTGATGCAAAACTCTTCACATACCTCATAAAAGTTCAGTTTGGAGTGAGGGACAGACACGGGGTGACAAACCCTCCTTCTGTTACCACCCTCATCTGGCATTGTGTGGGAGGGGTGGCTTTGGGGGGAAAGGATGAGGAATTAGAGAAGCTAGAGGAGGAGGAGGAGTGAAGAAGGGAGGGTGTGCCTGTATTCACCAGGCCTCTCCAGGCCTGGGGTCTATGAAAGAAGCTCCCCAGAAAACGGCAGCTGCTTGGCTCTGACAAGACCCTCCAGATTGTTCTGCTCATAAAGAACCTCAGCTGCCGGAACACTATTGATTCAAAGAGAGGACGAGAAAACAGACAGCCTGAGCCCCGCACACCTCCTCCTCCCTCCAGATATAAAAACTGTCCCCCTCTTTATTTCTACCCCCCGCCGGTGTCTTAAAACCCCCAAAATCTATGCATACCACACATCAATTGAAGGATGGGCGCCATCTGTGGGCTAACCGTCCGCTGTAAACCACATTGTAAACGTTGTTTGTCTCTCCACTGCCACCTTCCCTGCTCGGCCTCCAACCCACGGACACATTGTAAATGAGAGGCGGCTCGCACCAGAGCTGGCTAAATCACTTAGTCATGGAGTGGGTGCACGGGAGCCGCTGTATGCAGCAGGATCTCTTCCCGGTGTGGGAGGTTTTATAGGCCCGCGTGCACTTTTGTGAACCGTTTAGGGCTGGAGCTGACAAATTGTTGAGCTGTGTAGCGTCTCGAAAAACAGAGCGGCTGGAATTTCCTTCTTTCAGTTTCTTGTGTTCGCCTTTGAAATAAACTGACAAATCGGGAGTGCTGCTGATGGCGTGCTTACATGCTTTATTTTTTTGCTTTATGTTTGTATTTGATGGTCTCTAGTTTTTGTTTTCTATCGCTGCACAAACGTCCACGAAAACCTCCTCAGACTTGCAGACCAGTAACCGGAGAGCATTATTGATTCTGGACATCTGAACCACACCAGCAATTAAACTCTTCTTAGCTCATCTTTGGCTTTCTGCCACAAGCTCTCTGCTAAAGTATACAGTATGGTGATTTTTTTCTGAAGTAAATGTACTTTGGCCAGTTGTCATGAACTGATCATCCCTGTTGGCTCAGTTGAGGTTAAGATTTTCTCTTGCCTTTGGAAAACAGCAGTTGACCCACTGTCTCACCACATTCATTGGTGAAACATGTTAAGGCATAAAAGGAATTTGACTCGAGTTTCTAGAAGCCCTTGAAGCATTTCTGCAGTGAACCAGGGACATAAAAATACTGTATACTCACTCAGACATGGGGGAAAGCTTAACAGAAAGGAGCTTAATGCACCAACAGAGAGAGCTTCAAACTAAGCTGTTATGTCTGATCAAAAGAGGCGAGTCATGAAATAATCACACAACACAGAGTATTAATATAAAACAACTAAATTAGTTTTTTTTTATTTGATGCCGTTTTCTTTTTTTTTGACAGAAAATTAGTAAAATGTATAGCTTTTAGGTCGGATTGTTGGATAAATATAAATGGATTAATAAAGTAACCTTTAAAACATGAATTCATGTATTTTACTTATTTTTATTTCTTTAAATGGGTGAACTCAGTCGACAAACTAAAGTTTCCTAAACGTTGTGACTTTGTGGGAGGGGCTTATGTTTGTGAACTATAAACACTAAAACACATACCGGTATACTGTACAAAATGTTGGAACAAGTTTAAATAGAAAATTAGATTTTTTGCAAAATGCTGAGTGCTGAAATTTGCTTAAGAAGCTGTAACTGAGTTAAAGCCAAAATAAATAGAACTTAGCTAAAAGAAGCAAAATATTAGACAATTATTAAATGAAGTAAAGAACTACAGGTAGTCCCCGAGTAACGACGCAGTTCCATTCCTACGTCCGTTCATAACACGGAAATTGTCGTAAGTCGGAAAATACGTCCAAACGGCACCTCATACGTACAGTACTGTATTTTTACCAAGTACTTAACACATTACCCTACATATTTATCAAAAAACACATATATTTAGGAGCCATAATGAAGGAAAAAAAGAGTTAATTTCTTACTGGGAGCTGGTCAATTCTTCCTCCGTCTGTTAGCATGTTAGCTCGTGCACCTCCGAGCTCCTGCAGCTTCACGCGGTCCACAGCGAAAAAAGCTCGTTGCTCAGCTGTAGCCTGTCTGCCTCGTAAACCTCCGTTCAAAACAATAAGGTCTCCTGTATTTACAATAAGGTCTCCTGTATTTCCACGCGCGGTCCAGCGGTCCAAAGTTAGCATATTAGCCCCTCCTGACCACCTCTGCTACGGTCTCCTGTAAGTTTCCAGCGCGTCAAGCTCCCCCTCCCTCCGTCCCTCCTGTAAGGCGAGTCCCTCCTCTCTAGAGCAGGTCATGTGCAACCTGAAACCATCTGGCTCCCCCTTCGATGTGGTCCCCCCTCGGCTACTAAAGGAGGTTTTTCACACTCTAGGTCCCTCCATTCTCTCGATTGTAAATAGCAGTCTATCCTCGGGTGTGGTGCCAAAATCATTAAAACATGCTGCTGTTCAACCCCTCCTGAAAAAACCAAACCTCGACCCGTCAGTATTATCCAACTTCAGGCCTGTCTCCAGACTCCCATTTGTATCTAAACTTCTAGAGAAAATAGTTGAGTCCCAACTAAAGTGCTTCCTGGAGGATCACGCTATCCCCGAGCTATTCCAGTCTGGCTTCAAATCCCTCCACAGCACTGAGACTGCCCTACTGAAGGTTTTTAACGACATCTTCCTATCCACAGATACTGGTGACTCTGTGCTGCTTGTCCTATTGGACCTCACATCCGCTTTCGACACCATCGACCATGAGATCCTCATTGCTAGGTTGGAGCAGTGGGTGGGCATCTCAGGATCAGCCCTAAACTGGTTCAGATCCTACCTCTCTGACAGATCCTTTTGTGTTTCCATCAACGATTTTACTTCTGCAGTGGCGGCTCTTAAATGGGGGGTTCCGCAGGGGTCCATCCTGGGTCCTCTCTTGTTCTCCTTATACCTGCTGCCACTCGGTGCTATTTTCCGGAAACACAATATACCCTTCCACTTCTACGCTGATGACTGTCAAATTTACTTCCCCCTAAGACAAAATGGTACAGGCTCTATTCAACCTCTGCTCGACTGCCTGGCTGACATCAGGGACTGGATGGCTTTAAATTTCTTAAGCTTCAACGATAAGAAGTCTGAAGCCATATTGTTCCTTCCCAATGACACAACCTCAAACCACTGCATTGACCTGTCTGCTCTACCCCTGTCCGAAAAACAAAAAGTCACAAATCTGGGAGTGATAATGGATCCTTCCATGAAACTCAACAGTCATGTAAACATGATTGTCAAATCCTGTTTTTTCCAGCTGAGGCGTCTGTCTAAGCTGAAGCCCATATTATCAAAAAACAACCTGGAGACAGTGATTCACGCATTCATTACATCTAGGCTGGATTACTGCAATTCCCTTCTGCTTGGCGTCAGTCAAGCCACCATTGCACGATTACAACTGGTTCAGAACGCAGCTGCCCGATTTTTAACCAGCACACGCAAAAGAGAGCACATTACACCAGTCTTGGCCTCCCTTCACTGGCTACCGGTTCATCTTCGAATCCAATTCAAAATTCTCATGTATGTCTACAAATCGCTGAACAGTCTCGCCCCCGCCTATCTCTCGGATCTGATACACCCATATGTCCCTCCACGTGCTTTGAGGTCAGAGGATCAGGTACTCTTAATAGTTCCAGAAACTCGCCTTAAGCGCAGGGGTGACAGGGCGTTCTCTGTAGCAGGCCCAAGACTCTGGAACGAGTTACCGCTGCTCATCAAACAGGCCCCCTCCCTCTCGGTTTTCAAATCCCGGTTAAAAACTCACTACTACTCCATCGCTTTCAATGCCAGCTGATTTGTATTGGATCGTTTTATTTATGATCTGCAATGTTTTTATGTTTTTCGTGTTGTACTTCATTGTCTGTGTTGCCTGTTGCATGTGTGTTTGTCCAGCACTTTGTGTGGACTTGTTCCTGTTTAAGGTGCTTTATAAATGAAATGGTATGGTATGGTAAGTTTCGTTTCATTTTCTGGTGTAAAGGCGCATAAACCATGTAACTTGAAACAATGCTTTTCAACCCAGGGTCTAGCTGTAGTTTAAAGTTAAAAGTAGCAAAAAGCTGGCTAAAACAGTAGCAGGAAGCCAAAGCATATTTGTAGCTAAAACCAGTAAAAATAATGTAAACGGCAAAAGNCAGGAGGGAGGGGGAGCTTGACGTGCGCTCAGTGGAGGGAGGGAGGAAGGGAGGTGGAGCTTGACGCTGGAGAACATACAGGAGAGACCGGAGCAGAGGACAGAGGGGCTAATATGCTAACTGTGGACTGCTAGACCACGCGTGGAAATACAGAGACCTTATTTTTTTGGAGCGGAGGTTGATGAGGCAGAGGCTACAGCTAAGCAACGAGCTAACATGCTAACAGACGTTGCTGTAGTGGACCGTGTGAAGCTGCAGGAGCTCGGCGGTGCACGAGGCTAACATGCTAACAGACGGAGGAAGAAATGACCAGCTCCCAGTAAGAAATTAATTTTTTTCCCTTCATTATGGCTCCTAAATGTATGTGGTTTTTGATAATTATGTAGGGTAATGTGTTAGGATAGGCTAAGTGCTTGGTAAAAATACAGTGCTGTACGTATGAGGTGCTTGGATGCCGTTTGGATGTGTTTTTGACTTACAGCGATTTTCGTGTTACGAACGGGCGTAGGAACGGAACTTGTTCGTAAGTCGGGGACTACCTGTACATCTCAAATATACAGACGAACTCAATGCATTTCTATGGAGATTTTTTTTGTAAATGGTTAAATATTTAAAAAAAAACTATTAAAGTTACAAAGAACGAGTCACTGAATGACAGAAGCAGTTGGTTTGCAGATAAATACTGTACAGTATACAGAAACTGTCCATTTTTCTTTTAAAAACCTTTGGACACAATGGAACGTACTGCAAATGTGATTGGCTGGAAGTTCCGTCCGGTGAGCCAACGCGAACCAATCAGCGACCACACTGTGCTCGCTAAATGACCAATCAGAAGCCGAAGCACGAGGGCCTTAAAACCCCGCCCACAGTCGCCAGCAGCCACTGGCTGATAATGTGTCAAGTGAGCGAACAGGATGGGGAAGACCGAAGAAGAGCTGCGAAACACGAATTAATTTGTGAAAAGAAGTGGGAAAAACAACTTTAAAGTTACCCATGTCATGTTTGGAGTTTACGACGGCATGTGTTAGTGTCTCACAGGTAAGTTTGTGTCGAAGTAAAACCTTGTTTTGAGGCCTTTTCCCTTCAAACGCACGAGTTGAGTTTTTGTTGAAGCTAACGTTTCTCGCTAACGGGCTGATGTTTATCTTGACCCCCCTCCTGCAACCACCTCCTCCTGCAACCACCTCCTCCTGCAACCTCCTCCTCGGAGCAGCAGCGAGCAGACTGGGCAGCCGAACGTGTTTTTCACCGAGATAAGACTTCTAGCAGCCACTTTCGGAGGATGTCAACCCCGAGTGGTAACTCTCTCCAGCAGCCCAGAGTGAGGCGCAGCAACGCGGGCTCTCCCGGGTCGTTCAACAACGGCAGCTGCCGCCTGCACCCCATCCGAGCCACCGTACCCTACCAGCTCCTGCGCGGGGGTCCGGGCAGCCCGACCCGGCTGGCTCCAGCCCTGCACGCCGGGGCCAGCCGGGTCTCCAGCCCCCCGTCCAGTCCGCCGCTCGGCCCAGGAAGTGCACACGTGAAGCAAAGACTGTCCCCAGAAAACAAGGAGTCGTCCCCAGGCTCTCCGGTTCCCAGAGGTAAAAACACTTCATCACCACGTGCGTGTCTCATGGTGGCTTTTAATGAGTTTACACGGAAAACGTAAAAGTATAAACGTGGCTTTGCTGCCTCTGATGAGACTTTCATAAAGAGAATGGCTTTGTCTCAGTCAGCTCATGTGCACTTATGAAAAGGATTAAAGACTTGGCAGAAAGACGTGTTGCCACTTGTAATCAGGCCAATTTACTCCCAGTAGAAGCTCCACTGAGCCAAAGTTCAGACCCAACTCTACATTCAAGTGATTTCAATTAAAAGAGCTTTCAGTTATACTAAAGAACATGCATCTGGGTTAAAATAAATCAAAACTTACGATCATTTGTCTTAAATTACCATTGAACAATGTGAAAAGTTGTCATGTCACACTTTCTACATATTTTTAGACTGCCGTTAAGGTTCAAGGTTCTTTATTGCCATTCGCAGCACATGTGGTACATGAGGTGGAAATAAATGTGTACCCAAGGTCCCAGTTACACCCAAAAACATCAACAACAACAAAAAAGTACAAAAAGAAATGGTATTGAACTTTCAGGAAAAGTTCTGATTGAAATGGTCAGAAGCTTTTTAACCAGTTAGAACAATATCAATTGGTTCATATTTAATTTAACTACCATAATAAGTATTTGTTCACCTCAGATGTTGAGTTTATTACCACCTACCTACTTAATTTTGCTAGTGGGGGAATAAAAATGCAGACAAATCAAATTACTGGTAGTTCATTTTTGGAAAACTGTACATGTATACGTTCTTATAAATGTGACCAGACAGTCTGGTAGGTTGTTGGGAAAAGTAGTTTTGCACTTTCATGAATACATACATGTGGATTTAGTTTGTGCAAACATTCAGAATTACCGTATTTGCCAGCCTATAAGTCAGTTTAAAAACAACAACTAATTTTCATGTCCTGCGACTTATGCGGCAAGGGGCGACTTATGCAACATATTTACGGATTTTTTTTATTTATGAAAAGGACTGGATCCTATATCCGTAAGGACTTGAGGCTGGTTTATACTTCTTGTCGCATGTCTTTTACCCCCCGATGAGTGAAAAAAAGTTGCGCAACTTCCGTCTGCACTCCCGCTGCGATCCCCCGGTGACAGCTGTCCTATACATTGCCCCCAGTCAGCACTGCGAGACGCGGAGGATGTGGCTCGGAGCGTGTGATTGGTTCAAAGTTTGTGGGCGTTTTTTGTTTGGATGTCAATATATGGTGTATCACACCGCTACCCGCTACTCTTCCAGAAGCCGGTTTTTGTTTTTGCTTTGACATGGATAGTTTTGAAGAGAAACTCGCCGAGGCGGTCCGGAGCGGGGATCCTGGCGGGACCAATCCAGTTCCTCCGTTATACCTGTCTTTGCAGTGGCTGGACACATACATTAAACACCGGGGGACGACTACAAACATTACAACAGCCGACATAACGGACTCACAAATCGAGGTAATGGAGCCTATCATTATATTAAATCCGTTTGTCCTGATAAAACATGCAGTGGGAGTGCGTGTGACGTATGCAGTGGGAGGGAAGAGGGAGGGATTACTATAATGTATCCCCCACGTCTTTTCCAAGTATAAACACTCAATGCGGTCGGTGACACACACGCAATTACGTCATCGCTGGGCCGCAGCCGCACATCTTGCATGAAGTATAAATAAAAGCTTTATGGGGCATGGGGCGACTTATGCGACATATTTATGGATTTTTTCCCAATATTTTTAGACCAATTTTTAGCTGAGATATGACCGTTTCCATTCATTCTGACGAAAAAACGGAGCAGTACCACTTTCGTCTGCTAGGGGTGCAGTACCACTTTCGGCCGCTAGGGTCCACCAACCGTTCCCAGCTCATGTGTCCGACAGAAGCCTGCTCTGGTCGGACTCACTCTGCCGCAGCACGGCCTCCTGCTCTCTGGAGGTATGAACTACTGTTGCCTTGTTAGCAAAATAGCTCATGAACCACATGACAGATTTTGATGAAACACAGAAAGTAATCACTGGATGGACATTTACAACGTATTAGCTTTAGGAGATGTTCGAGCGAAAATTCGATTTATTTACAATTTAATTTCGCAGCGCGCACGACCATTTGAAAGACGTCAAAGCGAAACAATTTATATCCAGCTGATTTGACCATTACGTGAATTTATTAAGGAAAGGTTAAAGGTATTGTGACATGTTGGAACTATGCGCAAAGTGGCACAACATATATACAGGTAGTCCCCGACTTACGAGCGAGTTCCGTCCCTAGGGGGCGCTCGTATGTCAAAAATTTGTAAGTAGGATCACATGGTAAAAAAATAAAATATATATATATATTTTTTAAATAAATGAATACATGTACAGTACTGGACAGTCACCAATCACTTAGCCTATCCTAACACAGTTTTTAAAGATGAAGGAATGAGTTGAATTGTCTCCCTTTATGGGAATGGAGCCTGCAGGGAGGAGGGAGACAATTCAACTGACTCCTTCATCTTTAAAAACTGTGTTAGGATAGGCTAAGTGCTTGGTGACTGTACAGTACTGTACATTTATCTATTTATTAAAAATATACAGTACTGTATATACAGTATTTTTATTTTTTTATTGTTTTTTATTTATAAATAGATAAATGGTACAGTACTGTACAGTCACCAAGCACTTAGCCTATCCTAACACAGTTAAGGAGTCAGTTGAATTGTGTCCCTCCTCCCTGCAGGCTCCATTCCCATAAAGTGAAAGGGAGACAATTCAACTCTCTCCTTCATCTTTAAAAACTGTGTTAGGATAGGCTAAGTGCTTGGTGACCGTACAGTACTGTACATGTATTCGTAAAAAAAAAAAAAAGTTACCATCCATCCATCCATGGATGGATGAACAAGATCTCGGATACAAGCGGCTGAAATGAGTTTTCTCCGCAGGGTGTCTGGACTCTCCCTTAGAGATAGGGTGAGAAGCTCAGTCATCCGGGAGGGACTCGGAGTAGAGCCGCTGCTTCTCCACATCGAGAGGAGCCAGTTGAGGTGGCTCGGGCATCTGGTTAGGATGCCTCCTGGACGCCTCCCTGGTGAGGTGTTCCGGGCATGTCCCACCGGGAGGAGACCCAGAGGAAGACCCAGGACACGCTGGAGGGACTATGTTTCTCGGCTGGCCTGGGAACGCCTTGGGATTCCCCCAGAGGAGCTGCTCCAAGTGGCTGGGGAGAGGGAAGTCTGGGCCTCCCTACTTAGGCTGCTACCCCCGCGACCCGACCCCGGATAAGCGGAAGAAAATGGATGGATGGATGGATGATTTTTATTTTTATATT
>JBBPBX010061530.1:0-11538 GCA_038048925.1 Garcialebias charrua | reverse complement strand
TTTAATGTAATTTTTTTTCCATTTTTTTTTATTTTATATATATATATATATATATATATTATTTTTTGTTAAAGTTAATTTACACCTCATGGCCACCGTAGAATTGACCCTTGTTGCTCTTTGAAGCTTTCAGCAGCTGAAGTTGAGCTCTTCCACCTCTGACCAGAACCTCTTGGATTTTGCTGCTTTCTGTCTCGGTGCTGAGAAGTGTTTTAGCCTTTTTAATGATTTAAAGCAGAATAAAAGAAGAAGGTTCGGTTGTGTCAAATGTTTTCAGCTTGTTTATGTTTAGGTTGTGCGTTTGGAGGACGTGCACTCGCTCTCTCTTTACCTCCTGAACAAAAAAATACCTTGTTAGGTTCAAACGAGCCTTCGGTTTCACCGTGTTTGTGCCGTATTTGAGGATCTGAAAGTGAATCTGTGTGTCTGCTGGCAGCACGGGGAGCAGTGGCAGAGGGACGCCTGCAACACGTGTGTGTGTGACAGGGGTCAGTCCAAATGCCACACACACACCTGCCAGCCCGTCGTCTGCGACAAGGTGAGCCAACACACACCTCTTCTCACCGTGCCTTACTGAAACACTGCTGGATGCAGAAATCTAACAAATAATCCTCTTTTTGTCCTTTACATGACAGATATGAAAGTTTTTTTCTCCACTTCGGTGGGAATTAGATTCATTAACCCCAAACACGAGTCTTGCTCTTCACAGATTTAAAGTCTTCAGCACGAGAACTGCAATCACTTATATATACACATGTATATATAAATATACACACTGCAAAACCTCCACACAAGCTGACGTTTAGTCTCAAATTAAATGCAGACTTCATCTGTGGATAGAATTGTCGCAGAGCCTAAAAGTCCTTCCACACAAAGCAAACGTTTTTTTTCAGCTGCACGCAAAATGAGCTCAACCCTGACTTTATGATCTTCACAGAATAAATTTAACCCCAAACTCCTTTCTGAGCTGGGGCGTGACATACCAAAAAAACACACAAAAAACACTGTTACCATACCATACCATTTTATTTATAGAGCACTTAAAACAGCAACAAGACCAACCAAAGTGCTGTACAAACAAACAAACAAACAAACAACAGGCAACACACACAATGAAGTACAAAAAATAGACATAAAATCATTGCAGATAATAAATAAAATGACCAAACACAGATCAGCTGGTGTTGAAAGCAATAGAATAGCACCAAGTGGCAGTAGGTATAAGGAGAATAGGAGAGGACCCAGGATGGACCCCTGCGGAACCCCCCATTTAAGTGCCGCCACTGCAGAAACAACAAACAATAAAAAAACAAATATCTTCCTGTCAGGTTTATCCTTTGATAAATGATGTTAACGGTCACAGCGTCAAGTTCTGAGCGAGAAATCCATCTAAAACCGTTTATTTATATTTAGAGATGCTGCATCAGCAACAACCATTATGGGATGAAGTTTTAACGCTGCAACATCTGTTAATTTACTAGCTGTAAATGAAACATTACCGCAGCTCGTTGTACAGAGCGTGTTGGCATCATTCACCTCATGAAGGGCGTTACAGTCGTTCTTTTAGCTGTTTCAAACCACGATCGTCTGAACTGCAGATGAAAATAAAATGGCGCTCGTGTCTGTTAGAAAACTGAGTTTGTGAACGGATCAACCTTTAACGCCATGTCGGCACATTTGACTGTCGTGTGGGAGTGGTGGCGCAGAGGTTAGAGAAGGTGAGCTTGTGATCTGAAGGTCGCCGGTTCAACTTCCCTGACAGACAACATCAAAACGTGAGTGGGAAAATGTGAAACACTCACACCTGCCTCCACCCTACTTTGCCCTACTCTGGGCCCTTGAGCAAGGGCCTTAACCCCCCACCATCTGCTCCCCCGGGCGCAAAACTGGAAAAGAAGAAGAAGTAAGACTGATTTGTAGCCATTTTTGTGTAGGGTAAAGTGGATTAACTGTGGTGGCCATTTTGAATAGAGATCTCTCTAGAAGTTGATCAGTTGTATGCACACATCCATTGATCACTTTATGAGGGTTTCATTTAAGTTTGTCAAGTGGTTTATGAGATATTTTGCTAACAGACAGATGAAATGAACACACAAGCAAAAACACTGTTGCTCAGTGGTGGGCAGTAATAAAGGCAGTTAAGTTATTATTGAAGTGGGTGGGAAGTCCCCTCCATGTCGTGGGACTCTCAGTCTCAGGTGGAGGAGCTCAAAGATCTGGACATCTTGTTCCTGAGTGATGGTGGGATGGAGCGGGACATCAGGGCCTCAGTAAGGAGGGTGTTGTTTCAGTCAGTCGTTGTGAGAAAATAGTTGAGTCGAAAGGCAAAGCACTGGATTTACTGGTTGTTCTACGTTCCAACGTTTTGATCATGGCTGAAAGAACCAGGTCCTGGATCCAAGCCGCTGACATGAGCTTCTCTCGTTGGGTGGCCACTGGCCAGGGTCAGCCTTAGAGGTGAGGAGCTCCGTCATACATGTGAGCTTGGCATGGCGTAGAACCGCTGCTCCTCTGCGTCGTCTGCTGAGGGGGTTTGCCTGATCTGGACACCTCCCTTTAGAGGTTTTCCAAACACATCTCATTAAGAAGAGACCCAGAACTCACTTGAGGGATTCTCTTCATCCTGGGAACACCTTGGAGTCCCCTACGAGGAGCTGTGGAGAGGCAGGTCTGGGTTTCTCTCCTGGACCTGTTGCTCCATTGACCTGACCATGGATAAACGTTAGAAGATGGAGAAGTTCCTGCAGTTTGCTCGCTCCAACAGAAGGAAATGGAACAAAATGAGATCACTTTCAAATGCAGTTGTGCGTTTCTTTATGGAGCCAAGATGGTGTAGTGGTTAGGGCGTTTGACTTGGGACCCGAAGGACGCGGGTTCGCGTCCCGGCCACTACACATCTTGGGGTGTCTATGAGTGCACACCTATTTCTCCAGCTCCCCGAGCGCCTTCTATGGCTGCTCACTGCACCGCCTGGTAGGTGGTTGGGTTAAATGCAGAGACGAATTTCGTCTGTGTATGGGAAACACGCAGATGACAAGATTAGACAATTATTATTATTATTCAGCAGTGGGTCATTGTTGTTCTTGATGCCGTGTTCGGTTCTCCCTCGTGAGAACTTCTCAGTTTCTATACGTTTTTTGTTGCCACACCTTTTAGCTTTATTTTTAAGTTTTATTTGAGCTCTGCATCCCTGGGTCCACATCGTCCACACACCGTGACAGTGTGTGTGTGTTTGTGAAGACAAACCGTGCGTTGTATCTGGTGAATGGCTTTGCCACTCAGGGGAACACTGTTTCCATTCACTCTTTAATAGATTTTTTATAACAGTGGAGGTTTGCTGCACAGAGTAATTTGATTCGGGTATGCAAATTCTTACAGCGTATGATTTTTTTTTTTTCTTTATGATCTTGTAATAAGTTTTTGAAAAATGCACTTTACTGAAACATTTCCTCTTAAAGTTGTCTAATGACTCGATGGCTGCAGACTCTGGGGAGCTGGAACCAGTGCGTTCTGGTTTTGTTGGACTCTACATTAGACTTGGATCCTCTTAGTTAAAACACATTTATTGCCAACAATTATGGCCTTTTCCCTGGACTCGACTTAGCCCCTTTGTCTGTTAGCTAAATTTCTCATGAACCACTAGACAGTTTAATAAAACTAATCACTGAATTTACCTCCACAACTGAATAACCTTTGAAGTAGTAGCGCAACGTAACCACAAACTTGCTAAATGTTGCAAAAGGCTAGCTAAAATCTCAAGTGAGGAAAAAAGGCAAGATTATCAAAATATTAGCTAAAAGTAGCATAATTATAGCTACAAGCAAATAGTATAAAAATGCTAAAAGGTAGTAACTTGTTCACGTAAAGCTCAAAGTAGTAAAAGACTTGCTAAATAAATCAAAGTGCTGGCTAAAATCAGAAGCGTCAAAATGAAAGCTAAAATCCAAAAATAGGAAAAAGATAGCTACAGTAAGTAGCAAAAATCTAGCTAGAAGCTAATAGTAGTAAAATGCTTGCTAAAATCCAAAAGTAGCAAAATGCTAGCTGAAAATAGTAAAAGTTTGGCTAAAAGTAGGAAAAAGCCCTGTATTTTTTTTACAGTCATATTAGACCTTGAGATAGAATTTACTGTGGTAATAATAATAATAATAATAATAATAATAATAATAATAATAATAATGAATTCAATTTATAACGCACTTTTCATTAATGAAAATCTCAAAGTGCTACAAGGTGCAACAGAATTAAATGTCAATAAAACAAGTAAAAAAACAAGTAAAATCAATAACAATATCAACTAAGATCAAAAGTAGAATCATGAGGAGGTAGAGTATGCTCGGTCGAAAAGAAAGGTCTTCAAGCCGCTCTTAAAGTCAACCACAGACTGTGGGGCTCTCAGACAGTCAGGAAGAGAGTTCCACAGGCGGGGGGCAGCCACACTGAAAGCCCGGTCTCCCATGGTCCTTAATTTGGTTCTCGGAATGTGAAGGAGATTACTGTTCTGTGACCGCAGCGACCGGGTGGATGAGTATGGAATAAGAATATCCTTCAGATAATCTGGTGAAGTTCCGTGTAAGCATTGATGTGTAATGAGAGCAGTTTTGTACTGAATTCTGTAGGCGACAGGAAGCCAATGAAGGTTATGGAGAATGGGCGTAATATGTTCAAATTTACGAACTCTCAACAAGATCCTTGCTGCACTGTTTTGAATATATTGAAGTTTTTGTAGATTTTTGGCAGTATCCATCCATCCATTTACTTCCGCTTATCCGGGGTCGGGTCGCGGGGGTAGCAGCCTAAGTAGGGAGGCCCAGACTTCCCTCTCCCCAGCCACTTGGAGCAGCTCCTCTGGGGGAATCCCAAGGCGTTCCCAGGCCAGCCGAGAAACATAGTCCCTCCAGCGTGTCCTGGGTCTTCCTCTGGGTCTCCTCCCGGTGGGACATGCCCGGAACACCTCACCAGGGAGGCGTCCAGGAGGCATCCTAACCAGATGCCCGAGCCACCTCAACTGGCTCCTCTCGATGTGGAGAAGCAGCGGCTCTACTCCGAGTCCCTCCCGGATGACTGAGCTTCTCACCCTATCTCTAAGGGAGAGTCCAGCCACCCTGCGGAGAAAACTCATTTCAGCCGCTTGTATCCGAGATCTCGTTCTTTCGGTCACAACCCAAAGCTCATGACCATAGATGAGGGTGGGAACGTAGATCGATCGGTAAATTGAGAGCTTTGCCTTTTGACTCAGCTCTCTCTTCACCACGACAGACCGGTACAGCGCCCGCTTCACTGCGGATGCTGCACCTATCCGCCTATCGATCTCACGCTCCAGTTTTCCCTCATTCGTGAACAAGACCCCGAGATACTTAAACTCCTCCACTTGGGGCAGGACCTCCTCCCCGACCCGGAGAGGGCATGCTACCCTTTTCCGGCTCAAGACCATGGCCTCGGATTTGGAGGAACTGATCCTCATCCCGGCCGCATCACACTCGGCTGCAAACCGCTCCAGTGAAAGTTGTAAATCACGAACTGATGAAGCCAGTAGGACCACATCATCTGCAAAAAACAGAGAAGCGATTCTAAGGTCACCAAAACGGATCCTCTCAACACCTTGGCTGCGCCTAGAAATTCTGTCCATAAAAGTTATGAACAGAATCGGTGACAAAGGGCAACCTTGGCGGAGTCCAACTCTCACTGGAAACGAGCCTAACTTACTGCCGGCAATGCGGACCATGCTCTGACACCGGTCGTACAGCTACTGTGGTAGTAGCTGAGAGTTATTCCTAACACATATTCAGAGCTATAACAGATTACACGAGGTCTTCGTTTAAAACTTTAACATGCAAGGCTGCAGCCGTGTATACATTTAAACTGTTAGCTAGGATCATTTTTGACTGCATCGATGAGACGTTACAGATTCAAAACGAGGATCTCACTAAAGACGAGCAGACGTCTGAGAGTTCTGCAGTAAAAGAAATGATAAACAAAGTAAAATATTGCCCCAAAACACAAATAAACCCAAGTATCTTTGCATAAATGTCACTTAAATACCCAGACCAATCAATCAATCACCTTTATTTTACCAGGTAGAGCCTGTTGAGATCGAGATCTCTTTTACAAGGGTGACCTGGTCAAGTGGTCACATGGTAATTTGACAATAAGCATTTGCATTTACCAAAAAAGAAAATAAAGAAAACTACAATCACAATAATAGATGTTGACAGTTGAAAACCAACAGGATAGGACAGATTTCTATATACATTATATATATATAATACATACATACATACAATATACATTACAAGCAGACAGACATCAGTTGAGTAGATAAAGTTAAAAATCAACGTGCCCGTTTCCTTCGTCAATTTATTCACAAACGGTGTAAATTGTCATCGGTGTCATTGTTTTACTAAAACATAATTTCTCTTTATTCTTGTTTGTACTTTTTAGTTTTTCTGTATTGATGCGACACACATTATCGCTCCTTCTCTGACGGAGAAAAGCACCAAAGCGTAATAAATGTCGTCATCTCAGAAGTCCGTGTTCTGCCTCCTCCCAGGGTCTGACCAGAGTGAGGCGTCCCGGTCGGTGCTGCGATGAGTGCGTTCCCGCCAAAGGAAGCTGCCTGTACCAGGACGCCGTGCGTTACCATGGAGACATGTGGAACGGCACGGGCTGCGAGTTCTGCACCTGCAACCGAGGTCAGGTCCTCTGTCGGAGAGCCGAGTGCGGCCAGGTGGAATGTCCTCAGGTGAGCCAGAACAAGGAAAAAACAACAATGCTGTTTTTTTTGTTTTTTTTTATGAGTCTGCAAGAAGGTCGGAACAAGAGCAGCTTGGAGCTTAAAAGCTTTCAGCTCATTTAGTGAGGAACTGTTTTAGCTTTTGGTGACTGAATCTGATTGAAAATGGCTAAAAGTCACTGAAAAAGCTGAAACTGTTTTTTCCATCCATCGTCTTTACCTGCTTCTTCCTTTCCGGGTCTCAGGGGTCACTGGTGCCCATGTCCAGCAGTCACTGTGCAAGATGCGGTGGACACCTTGGACATGTCTCTAGTCCATCACAGGGACACGTAGAGACAAATGAGACACATGGAGAGAACATGCAAACCATCACCGGCCGGAATTCGATCCAGCAACCTTTCTGAGAGGCATCAGCTCTACGAACGGAGGCAGCACAGTGCAACTTTGTTAAAGCTACAACTAGCAAAATGATAGCTAAAAGATAACTGTAAAAAAAAAAAGTTTAGCTAAATGTAGCAACAAACGAAAAGTAGCAAAAGGCTTGCTAAAAGCCTAAAGTAGCAAACTGCTAGTTAAACGCAGTAAAATATTAACTTAAAACTAAAAACTGGCTAAAAGTAGCAAAATGTCATGATTTTTTTTAAGATAAAATCCTTAGTGGAAAAATGGTAGATAGAAGGTAAAATTAGCAAAGTGTTAATTACAAGCTAATGGTAGCAAATGAATTGCTAAGAAAAAAAAATAAAAAAGCAAAATTAGCTAAATGGTAGTAGAGAGACAGATAATGAAAGCAAATGCTGGCCAAAATGTCAAATAGAAAAATGGTAGCTAGATTAGCAAATGGATGGCTAATAGCCAAAGAAAAACACTAAGCAAAACCTGAGGTGGCAAATTGGAAACCAAAAGCAAAAAGTAGCAAAAGAAAACTAAAAAGTAACTACCCTGTACATTGTTGCTACATGCTAACAGGTAAAGCTTATCCAAATACACTATAGCAAAATGCTAGCTAAAAGTAATAAACGAGTACCGGTAACTAAAAGTTTAAAGTAGAAAAAAGTCAGCTAAAGCTAAAATGCTGGCTAAGATCTGAAGAGCAAAATGGTAGCTAGTTGGTAAAATTAGCGAAAGGTTGTAACAGTTTTGTGAGATAGGCTTTTCGTTTGGGGTGCCAGCCAGGTCTCTCTCCTGACATATAAGAGGTCTAATATAAATAATATATTTGCCCTTGAACACAAAACTCGAACAAAGGATGTTAAACACTTAATGCGATCACACCCTTACACTAAATGAAAAAACCCCATCAACCACATAATGTTTTTTCAAAATCAAGTGTATTTACCCCTGGATATAAACAAAAATCCTCGTAATAATTCATACAATAAAAAGCAATATTTTAACGAACTTATTACTGTATTCAATCAATTTCACAGCACGGTGCTCGGCGGCACACAACGTTCAACAATCCTGCTGCAACTGCCGCAGCAAACAGGTGGCAATATATTTATACACACAAACAAAACAATAGTTCATCCAATAATAATCACTTAAGGAACGTGGCTCAAGCGTGAGTCTGTCCCAAACAAGTGCTCGGCGGCACACAAAGTTTTAATAACCCACAGAGGTCACAGATGAAAAACAGCTGGTTTGCTTCACTCACGCTACCAACGATGGGGGGGAGAAGACAGTTCAAACAGAAGCAATTTTGTTGCATCCAGTCGAGGCTCCAGTAATCCAAAATCATGTCGTCCACACTTCCAAACAGCTGAAGATGACACACCCCCGCGGCGCTCCACGCTTCCTTTCGCTTCCTTTCACATTTCTCAAAAAGGGGCGTTTCCACCGGAACCAGCTGGCTTATCCGCCAGCGTGTTGGAGGATAATTGCTCCAAAACAATAAAGGGGTGGACAAATTTTAGGATATTAGGTGCATAATATTTATTGGTGATGGTTCAGGCTGTCACAAGGTTAGCTAAAAGCTAAACATTGTAATATGCTAACCAAAGTCTAAGGTGACAAAATGGAAACTAAAAGTCAAAAGTAGCAAAAGGATAGCTTAAAGCTATTTTTCGGAAAAGGATGGCTAAAAGCGCTTTCTGTAGCAAATTGCTTGTTAAAATATATATTGGCAAAATGGTAGCTAAAATATAAAAGCATTAAAATGGTAGCTAAAAGTAACAAAATTATATCTTAAAGCTAGCAGCAGCAAAAGCCTAAAAGCAGTGAAATGTTAACTAAAAGTAGTGAAAGGCTTGCTAATTAAAGCAAAATACAGTACTAAAATCTAAACTTGCAAATTGGACGCTAGATGGCTAAATTAGCAACAAGATCGCTTACAGCTAAGTGTTGTTTTTAGTTAAAATACGATAAACTTTAGCTAAAAGCAGATAAAGTTGAGCTAAAATCTGAATTTGCAAATAGTTTTATTGAATGAACAGAATAAATCTGTTTTTCTATGTGGAACATTTTTATAATTGAAATCAAAATAAAATTATGAATCATTTGAAAGTTGTGATACAGATTAATGCAACATTATGCAGAAACCATGAATTTTCTATTTAAAATAATATAATAATAATAATAATAATTATTATTAGTTAAGAGGTTTATAATAATAATAATAATAATAATAATAATAATAATAATAATAATAATAATAATAATTATTATTATTATTATTATTATTATTATTATTATTATTATTATTATTGTTATTATTGTTATTATTATTATTATGGTTACAAAATTAAGGGCAACTTCTAACAGTTTAAACAAATTGATGTATGTTCTGGACAGTCAGAAATGTAAATGTCAGACAAACCTTTGTGTTGTAGAACACAGAACAAAAACTAAAATGCAGCAGCAGCTTGTGGAAGGAGCAACTGAAAATCTGTTTCATGTTGACGCAGCTTTAAGCTCTGCTCAGGACCAGATTTTTTTTTTTGTTGTTTCTAAGGTTTCCTGAAATATAAACCTTGGAAGTGAAAGAAGGCTCACTTTCTTCTTGCACCGTTTATCGAAGGTTACGGAAAAATGAAATCCGGTCCGCAGACCACTGAAGCTGCACTTTCATCCTCATATCTTTGGAAACATGAGAGTGCAGAAATCCCTTTGAGCACAATTACTGTACTTTTTACTTCCTGCGTCAGAAGAAAGTATGATATAAAACCCGCTTTGTGTGAAAGGACTCATGTCATATTCAGCTGAGCCAGAAATGGACCTGCAGAATCACAGAATGAAACAGAAGCTGCTTTAACTCAGCTGATCCGTCCATTAAAGGACCTTTTTGTGACTCCTAATGACCAGAGGTGGACGGGTCAGGTCTGAAAAACTCAACTGAGAGCTGACGTTCATCAGAAAAGACACCACAGGGTAGGGAATTTACCAAGATAATTTAGTATTATTGCATGAGGAAATCTGGAGTGGCAGAAAAGTATGTTAGACTGGTACAGGACATGTATGAGGACAGCAGGACAGTGGTGAGATGTGCTGTAGGAGTGACAGATAGCTTCAAGGTGGAGGTGGGATTGCATCAAGGATCGGCTCTGAGCCCCTTCTTGTTTGCTCTGGTGATGGACCGACTAACAGATGAGGTCAGGCAGGAATCCCCATGGACTATGATGTTTGCAGATGACATTGTGATATGTGGTGAGAACAGGGAACAGGTGGAAGAGAACTTGGAGAGGTGGAGGTATGCACTTGAAAGAAGAGGAATGAAAGTCAGCCGTAGTAAGACAGAGTACATGTGTGTGAATGAGAGGGAGGCCAGTGGAACAGTGAGGCTACAAGGAGCAGAGGTCACAAAGGTGCAGGACTTCAAGTACTTGGGGTCCACTGTCCAGGAAAATGGGAATGTGGTAAAGAGGTGAAAAAGAGAGTCCAGGCAGGATGGAGTGGATGGAGAAAAGTTTCAGGAGTGATTTGTGACAAAAAGGTGTCAGCAAAGGTCAAAGGAAAAGTTTACAAGACAGTGGTGAGACCAGCTATGTTGTATGGTCTGGAGACAGTGTCATTGACAAAAAGACAGGAGAAAGAACTGGAAGTAGCAGAAATGAAGATGCTGAGGTTCTCCTTAGGAGTGACAAGGATGGATAAGATCAGGAATGAGATCATCAGAGGTACAGCACATGTTGAACAACTGGGAGATAAAGTTAGAGAGGCCAGACTGAGATGGTTTGGACATGTCCAGAGGAGGGACAGTGGGTATATTGGTAGAAGGATGTTAGAAATGCAGCTGCCAGGAAAAAGGCAAAGAGGAGATATATGGATGCAGTTGGAGAGGACATGGAGGTAGTTGGAGTGAGGACAGAGATGGAGGAGGATGACTCACTGTGGACCCTGAAGAGGGAAAAGCCCAAAGAAGAAGAAGAATATAGCGTTATGTAGTGACATGAACAAGAGTAACTGTAAAAACTTCTTGAATCAGTTCTCCTCAGTCAACATTGGGCTTTCTTCAGCGTCAGGCATTTGTCCACTTTCAGAGGCAAATGCTCAACTACCCTCAGCAACTACCCAGCTGTGACTGCTGGCGACAATCTGCCAAGTGCATTTTTGAGCAAGTCTCCCAAATGTTTCAAAACCTTCTGTGAGTAGCAAGTTGGCCATCAACACTTGATTGTTGTACATGATGATTGATAGTTTTGCACGTGTTCAAAGCTTCTGAGACTCCAGCAGGAGTTTGGTTTGAAACACAGCACTGAAGGCTGCCTATGGGACAGATCTGGTGGGCAGGCCGTAGACTGAGGAAGTCCTCTGGATGGGTGGCGAAACGTTTCTCACTTACAGAAACTGGTCCAGATGATACGATT
>JBBPBX010061529.1:0-14120 GCA_038048925.1 Garcialebias charrua | reverse complement strand
AAAATGTTGATTGATTAAACAAAAGTGTGTGTGTATATATGATTACACACATACACACACACACACACATATATATATATATATATATATATATATATATCGTAAACACCTTTTCAGGAAAAAATAGTAACAGCCATCAAAGAAATAAATATTAACTTCTTCTTTGTAACACTGAACATGAAATGTGAATTTTGACTAGAGGTCATAAGCAAACTGAAAGAGGCATTTTGAGGTACTTTGACTTTGCTCTTTTATACAAAATCTAAAACTGACATATTTATTCTTGATATATTATAGGTATGTGAAAGTAATAAGTATGGCATAATTGTATATTGTTTATAAATACTGTATGCATCTCATTTTCTCTCATTGTTTTTTGACTGCAGAGGCACTTGCTGTTTCTCTTATTGTAATGCACCATGTATGAGCCACACAAATCTTTAAGAGAGAACTAATGTTGACTGGTTTGACCGCAGTACATCAGGTAACATTTTACATTTGTGTGTGTGTTAGACAGGACCATCCTACGGACGGAAATTTATGACGGGATACTTGTCATCTATTGGGATACATGCTGGAGAAACCAGAGTCGGTAGGGTCTTAAGAGAGGTGCACCAGCCTTACCATCAGTTGCGACAACATGTGAGTGAATCTGGCAATTATATATTAAACAGTGTAACAACTCAAACACTGCTTTTTATAATAGATTTTTAAAAATATGTATCCACTTCACAGGAACAAACACACCCACACCCCACTGAACATAAGAGGATCTGCAGTGGAAGTGGTCTCCAGCTACAAGTACTTGGGTGTACACTTGAATGATAACCTCAGCTGGAGCAACAACACCACCAGCCTGATCAAGAAAGGTCATCAGAGACTCTACTTCCTCAGACGGCTGAGACGAGCTGGTCTGAGAAGCTCAGTCCTCACCTCCTTCTACAGGTGTGCAGTGGAGAGCGTCCTGTGCTCCAGCATCAACGTGTGGCATGGAGGCTGCACAGTTGCAGAAAGAAAAGCTTACAGAGAGTGGTGAAGGCTGCACAGAAGTCTGTTGGAGTCAGTCTCCCCACCATCACAGACATTTACACCTCCAGATGCAGGAAGAGAGCCACCTGCATCATGAAAGACCTCACTCACCCAGCACACACACTCTTTGCCCCACTCCCCTCAGGACGGAGGTTGAGGAGCATCAAATGTAGAACCACTAGACTGAGGAACAGCTTCTACCCTGAGGCTGTTAGACTCATGAATAAATAACCAGAATAATCACTGTGAAATATCACATCATGTTGCTGCAGATCTGTTTCATGTTGCTGCTGATCTGTTTCATGTTGCTATGTTCATTGTGCACATCTGCTCACACAGCTGCTGTGTGGAGTAATGGTTTTCTATTATATTAGTGCTGCGTGTATTTTTTATTTAGTGTATTTTTAGCTGATGTTTTTCTTAGTTCATATCTTAGATGTTATTACTGTTCTTCTCTTACATTTTATTGTTGGATGTAACTGGGACCCTGTGTACATAATCTCGTTTCATCACATGTACCACGTGATGCAAATGACAATAAAATTCTCTGACTTTGTTATTTCTAAAATCATTTTTTCTCTCTCAAATAATGGAAAAAACAGACATTAAAGCCCAACACCCACCATGTTTTCAAATTGCATCGCCATTAATATTTATTAGTTTATTTAAAAATAATACAGGAGCGTTTACTTATATTGTGGAGAAATAACACTAAATGTGTTATTTCATGATTTATAGCAGATTTTAGCATGCAGCTCCGGGAAAATCTGCCCCTCTCCATATATGGGCATTCACTTGGGCATTCACGTCACCAAAGTGACGCCTTGGAGTTACAGGCGAGCCGAGCGAGGAAAAGAAAAAGGAAGCATTTTTAAATATTCCCTAAAGCTGCCTGTGTTGATTAATCCTGCTGTCGCTCACTCATGTCTATCATATTCTTAGCGAGCATCCACTTAGACATACTAGTTTAATTCGTTTGATCGCGACAAATTCATTCATTTCCGCATCGGCTTTTTATTCTCTCGCCCCGTGATCAGAAAGGCAGCCAGCCGCGCAGCTGAGCTCTGCCCGCGCGCGTGCTGCCCGACCCGTGCTCCTCGCAACAAGGCTGACGAGAGATAAGAGCAGATACATACACTCGAGGGAGCAAATTACACCGGCACGAGGAACTTCAAAGGTGACCAGCGGAACGAGGAGCCAGAGACGCGCGCGGCTCGCGGCTCGCTCCATTGGGCAGAATGAATGAGAGCAGCAACAGGTCCGCAGCGGTGTTATAAAATAAATAATAAATAAAATCAGAGCGCTGGTCCATATACACACAAATGCACCAGGAAATATGCAGGAAATATGCAGTTTTAACGCACTCTCTCTCATAAACCTCCATGGAAACTCACTCCTACCTTCTGCCTTCTGGGTGGAGATCGATGTAACAAAAGGCATGACCCTTCGGGACTCTTCGGCCAGGTTTCCGGATTCATTCGGGAGTGGGTTTTTTTTTTTTTTTTTTTTAACCCTCGCCTGTCCCAAATGCAAAAATGAAAATAGACCTAATAATAAATTACAGTAATTGTCCAATATGGTGAATTGTTAGTGTCATGGTGGGTGTTGTCCTTTAACTAACAAAAATAGCAGTTTTTCTCCAGTCATTTTTAATTTGAACGAGATTTAGCCTACCAGAAAGCCTACACTTAGCTTTGCAGGAAGTTATTAAAATTTGTATTTGGCAGGTTACATGACCAAATCTAGATTCTGTCAGCGATTTAAAAAAAAACTAGGTTATAACACCCCACACAAGACCAGGTTTATTTTGTTAGTGGATGGTTTATATTTATTTATTTATCACCAGGAGTATTAAAATGAGTTATAACCGTGACAAGATAGTGTGTGGACTCGTTTCACAGAGATCTTTCAGATGCGCCTTGAAGACGGTCAGATTTGCCTCTCGGGTGCAGTGCGCGCTCCCGACACATGGTTGCAGTGCGCGCGCCCGACACAGGGGGAACAGATTCTCAGCTGCATCAAGCTGACACCTCACACACAGCTGAGTGAAGTTGACACCCCACCCACGTCAAAAATTAAAGCAAACCGTCTGAATGGTTAGTGCTCCGTTAGTGCTGGTTTGTGCCGTTAAAATTTTCGTTTGTGCTGCTTTGGTTTCGGAGATATTAAATATTATTTTTTAGGTCATCTGTTCCCACTGTGTCGGGAGCGCGCACTGCAACCCTGTGTCTGGAGCGCGCACTGCAACCCTGTGTCGGGAGCGCGCACTGCAACCCGAGAGGCGGATCCGAAAAACTACGTCATCGGTCAAATATTTAATTATTAATATCTCATAAACTAAAGCAGCACAAACGCTAGTTTCAACGGCACAAACCAGCACTAACGGAGCACTAACAAATTAGACCAAACTAGACCACTCCGGTGCGTTTTGGAGGTGTATGGGGTGATGGTGACCTTTAGATGACCTAAAAAAATAATATTTAATATCTCCGAAACCAAAGCAGCACAAACGAAAATTTTAACGGCACAAACCAGCACTAACGGAGCACTAACCATTCAGACTGTTTGCTTTAATTTTTGACGTGGGTGGGGTGTCAACTTCACTCAGCTCTCACACACGTCAAAAATTAAAGTAAATAGTATGAATGGTTAGCGCTCCGTTATTGCTGGTTTGACGTGGGTGGAGTGTCAGCTTCACGCAGCTCAGATTCTCACGGGGGAACAGAAATTCGCACAGCACCGGGAGTTTATTTCCGGTTCCGCCATAAACTCCCGTGTTCAATTAACAAAATAAAAGCTCGTCTTTGGTTTAATCAAAAACCAAAACGTTCCCCTTTTTTTATTTTTAGCAATTCCGTTTTTCTAATTTCGTTTTAAAAACGGAAAAACAAAAAAACATCCGTTTTTCGATTTTCATTATTTGTTTTTGAAACGAAAAAACAAAAAACCATCCGTTTTTCGATTTTCGATTTTGTTTTGAAAACCAAAATCCAATGACCAAAAGATACACGGACCCTAGTCAACCTTGTAATGGATCAATAGTGAACAATATTTTAACTTCCTGACACAATTTTCAAAACTTGGACCTGAGTGTTGAGCCATTTGGAGACATCTCTTGTCTCCCAACATCCCATGAACTGACACATTTTAATATTGCAGCAAGAATTTATTGTTCAAATTCAGAAGAAGTTGGTTTTCAACGTTTTTTGAGTCCAGTCTGGCTCTTTTGTGGGAGAAAATCTGTCCTGCTGTACAGAACAGTTTTTCAATAGTCTTTCAATAATCTTTCAATAGTCTTTCAATAATCTTTCAATAGTCTTTCAATAATCTTTCAATAGTATTTCAATAATATTGCAATAGTCTTTCAATAATATTTCAATAGTCTTACAATACTATTTCAATAGTCTTTCTATAATATTTCAATAGTCTTTCGATAATATTTCAATAGTCTCAATAATATTTCAATAGTCTTTCAATAGTATTTCAATTGTCTTTCAATAATCTTTCAATAGTCTTTCAATAGTATTTCAATAGTCTCAATAATCTTTCAATAGTCTTTCAATAATATTTCAATGGTCATTCAATAATCTTTCAATAGTCTTTCAATAGTATTTCAATAGTCTTTCAATAATATTGCAATAGTCTTTCAATAATATTTCAATAGTCTTTCAATAATTTTTCAATAGTCTTTCAATAATATTTCAATAGTCTCAATAATATTTCAATAGTCTTTCAATAATATTTCAATAGTCTTTCAATAATATTTCAATAGTCTTTCAATAAGGCCATGGCTGATGTGTATCTTCTGGCTGACTTTCTGCGGTGGAATCCATTTTGGGTGTGTTTGTGGTGCTGTGGGTGCTCCCAGCTCAATTATGTTCATACTAGAATATACATCACTGGTCCATCTCTTCTTGAAGGTGGGTCTAATGTTACCTGCCCACTTTGCAGTGATTCAATGGACCAACTCCGCTCTCGACATCAGTTACTTTCAAACCAACGACAAATCAAAAGCTGCAACTTGAACGTAACTTGTAACACAACTCATTATAGAAATGTAGTGTAGTAGAAAGTACAGATACTTCATGTAAAATGTAGTGGAGTAAAAGTAAAAGTACCTACATTTAATTATACTTAAGTAAAGTACAGATACATGAAAAATGTACTTAAGTACAGTAACAAAGTATTCATACTTAGTTACATTCCACCACTGGCATCTAATCATGCACAACATGTAAAGCTGCATCTTTTGATGATCAGATCTACTTGTAATAAAACTTCAGTTCAAAATTACAACCAGGGGTGCCATCTTGTTATTTCGGTCACATTAAAATAACACAATACATTTATTTGACAATGTCAGTCAGTCATTTATAACATATTAGAAATGCTTGAGCTGCAGATTTAAACACTACCCTTATCTTTATTATTGTATCATTTCACTCTTTGTTCTCTGTCTCTCTTGCTCTATTTTTCATCTGTTCTTTGCAGTGTTGTACATTTATTTTATTTCTTTATTTTTATTCCTATTACCCGGACTCATTCCAAGTCACATTAAAATAGAGCAGGGCCATCTCACTGACATCCAGAGTGACAGAGAGGTCCCAAGCTACAGGAAGCAGCAGTTACAGTTCCAACACCGACCCCCAGCCAATCCGGCCCCCGCACTTCCCACATTTCCCATCAATATTTCATTAGGTAACCTTAGAAGCAAAGTGTAAGTTAACACACTTGTGCGCGAGCGCCCGTACACACATGCACAGACTGCAATCCTTTTTTTTCTTGCATGCACGCACACACATTATTATTTTCCTTCCTATTGCAACCACACAAGTTTGCAGAGTTTATGTTTGTCCAGACGTGCCCCCACTTCCCTCAAGTCCTCTTTCACCTCCTCCTCGTGGAAGCTTTAGCTTCAATTCATTTATCCTCATTCAGGTTGACAAAAATCAGTCATTTCATTCTCTCTGGGTGGCTACCCATTAAGAATTGGGACAGCAACTGAAATGAAATACACATTTCCCTTAGCTGATCCCCCTCTATGATAGATTTGTGCAGCTACAAATGGGTCGAAGTAAGACTGCTGAAGTCAAAATGGAAATGTTTGTACTACAGAATATGTCTTTTAATCACCCTCATTGCACAGATACCAGAATGATGATAATGCCCTTATCTCAAAATAAAGGCATGGTGAGTTGTTGGCTATGGTAAGCCAAGCATGACATATAGAAAAAGGCTTTGTCACATTTTTCAAAGAGCATTTAACACCTTGTCAAAAGCCTACTGCGTCTTAGGGGAGAAACATGTCTGGCTAATAAAATAGGATCAGTTTGTACAAAAATTCTGCTTTGAATTATCCTCCTTAAGTATGTTACAAAGCGGAATTTACTAGAAAATACAGCCTGACTGTGTCACGAGAAGTTCCTTGAAGTCATTAATTTTATTGGTTTAAATGTTTTTCATCCTGTAGCAATCAGTTGAATTATCTATTTAAATAATTTCCTACAGCTCTCTTTGATGCATTTTCAATACCTCCTTAATTACAGAGAAAAAACATGTCCTACTGATGCATTTAAAACTACTTTCCGTCCCGCAGCCTTACCTGTGCTGTTTAGAAGCTTGATGGTTTGATGGTCTTTGCATGGTAGTTTATAGCAAATGGTTCCCTCATGGCCTCATCGCATTAGTTTTCCATTAAGGTGACAATAACTCTTATGTATGCTTTGTCATTGAATATGGCTTTGAGAAAAACAACATTCAACTTTTCATGGGTCGAAAGATAAATAGTTTTAGGAGCTACTACTACGAAAAAAGTAAAAATGAATAATAGCTTTCAGAGTTATATGGGAGATTTTAAAGTTACAACACTCTTGAATTCCTGCATCTTTTGAAGCACCGATGCATGATTTTGTCAAAAGCCTGGATTACCGTATTGTCCAGCCTATAAATCGCACATTTTTGCCTAATTTGCATGCCCTGCGACTTATAGGGCGAAGCAACATATTTATGGATTTTTCCATTTTATTGGACATAACTGGACTGATGCGACTTATAGGGTGGTGCGACTTATCGGACGGAAAATACGGTATATCAAATTTGCCATTGTTAAATGCTTCTGGTATTGTGATGTGGTTTTTTTTTGGAAACATTTTATTTTGCTTTATGCCTTATATTTATTTGAAACAAAAATATAAGAACATTCATACATAGCACGCTTGGTTCTCTTTCAGTGTGGTCTCTCGGTGAAACATACTTGCTATGGGAATTGCACCCCCGCTCGATTACCTGAAGTAATACATTCACGCCTTTACAGCCGGGGCGTCACCCCGCGTCAGAGGTGCCGCCCTTTAGGTACTTAAGCGACTGACGCCCCTCCAACTTTCTCTTTTTGCCCTTCACCTCGCAAAAACCTGAACTACCTCTCTTCGCGGGACTTCTCTGCTGCTCCATTGCTCAACCTGAGGTAAGCTTGCTCCCTGCACAGAGCGCACATAGAATTTTCCCCTACGTACTGCTGGACTACCGAAAGCTAGTCCAGCACATTTCTATAACCTCGAAGATTTTCCTCTCCTCTCTCCACAGGTTGCTTCACTCGACGGCGTTATAACTACGCCACAACCGCTACCCCGGCTAACATCCTAGCGGGCTAGCCAGCGAAAGCGACACGACGGAGGAGACACTTGAACAAAGAAGAAAAAGGATTCTGGAAGGACTCGCTCGCCTTATCTCGGACATGCCTCCGGAGAAAGGAAAGCGAAAGACAAAACTTCAATGGAAAACCAGCGGGACGGCGAGCCCAACCTCGCGCGCCTATCCCAGCGGCTGTGGTTTTTCCCTCGCAGCAACGGACACCCATGAGGCCTGTCCAGTCTGCCTGGGTATATTTCATGCAAGAGAAGCTCTGGACGCGCCCGATTCTTGCCCACAGTGCAGTCAGATGCTGGATACGGTATTACGGCATCGGGTGGACATTGTGGCTAAGGCCATGTGAAGCTCAGCTGGACCACAGGACCCAGACACCACGGAGACCCTCACTCCGACCCCGGAGCTCGAGAACATGACTCTACACGACAGCATGCGCGTCGAATGGGGCGACAGCCCTAACTAGCTCGCTCCCATGGTGGACCTAACAGTCGAGTTTGACACAAGAGGCATGATGAATGAAGACGAGATCTCCATCTCAGCCTCGGGCAAATTTTCAGCGGAGGAACCAGAGCTCGAAATCGAGGATCCGGGAGAGGACCTCTCCAGGACCCCGGTACCTGTGCTCCCTGAAACTGACTTCTCTATTCCTACCCTGTTCGACCTGTGCCACAGAGCAGCCGACGCGTTGCACATCCCCTGGCCGGAACCTCCACCTCGCCAACAGGTCACAAGGCTGGCAGGGAACTATTTTTATTCAAAACAGCAGGCAACAACGAGGCAAAGGATGCCCGTGTTCCCGGATTTCCTCACGGAACTAACCCGTACCTGGTCTCAACCACGAGCGCCCATGCTCCTTCCTCTCTCACAGTTCCTCAATGTGGAAGGGATGGATGAGGTGGGAATAGCCAACGCGCCTCAGAATGAGGACACAATGGTGTCCCACCTAGCTCCCAAGTCATCCGGGACAAAACCGACTCTCCCTAGCAAAGCTTGTAGAGCCTCAGCGTCTCTTCTCGAGAAGTGCTACAGAGCTCAAGGACTCGTGGCGCGTGCCATGAACGCGTCCGCGATGATGCAGGCTTACCTTGCGGAAAAACTCCAACAACTGCAGATAACCTTGGATAAGCAAGCTGCTGCCGACTTACTGGATGAAGCCCGCAGAGCAGTAGACTTCGTTCTCCGTATGATGGGGACAGCTGTTGTGGCTCAGGGCAGAGGCATGGCGGAAGTGGTCATCGCGATCCGCCACCTGTGGATGACGCTGACGGATCTACCGGAGGGACAAAAGGTGCCTTTTCTCCACCACTCAATAGAGACGGAGGGGCTATTTGGTCAGACTTTGGAGCGAATCCAGACCAAGCTGGACCAAAGGCGCAGGCAGGCTGAAGCTCTCAGGGTGGGCATTCCCCGTCGGAGTTTCCCCCCCCCCCCCAGGGAGCCTGCTGGAGGCAGACCTGCACAGCCTCGGCACCGCTCGACGACGCGTGCGCCACCGCAGAAGCGGCCAGCATACGAGGAAGAACCTCGGCAAAGACCCCCGCCGAGCCAACCTCGCTCCGAGCACGCATGGAGCAAAAATAGGTTTGTCCCACGCCAGGCGAGCAGGCATAGGGCCTCCTCGGCGAGCCGGGACACCCGACAAAAACGTGCCTGATGAACCAGGCCCACGTTCACATTTTATACGACCTCCCGCCCACGCGGTAACGGAAATGTTCGCACCTTGTTCAGACCTTATTTGTAGCAAAGTACAAAGGGCTGATAATTCTGTTGCATGCACAAACCATGCTCTCCCAGCTGTGAGTGACATCAAATCATGTATGTCATTGCACATAAGCACGAATAAAGCTCATAAAACAGTACATCCCTGTTTTATTGACTATCAAAAAAAAACACCAACACAAATAATTTCAACAGTACGGGCCTCTCTGGCTTGTCAGCCATCATAAAGGGGGGGGCACATCTCCCTCCCTCACGACTCATGGGGTGTTAGTCTATTCAATAAACCCCAGCAGGGTGCCTCAGGACCTGTCTCTAGAGGACAGACCCAGAGGCGTCTGCGAACAGACCCTCCACCTTTCGCGAAGACAGGTGAGAGAGGACACGTGTTCCAGCCCCCTCTCCATTGTGAACGAGGGGCCGGTCAATACACTAACCAGACGAACACGTGACATGTTCGCACCACAGGAGAGCACGTCAACAGATTCTAAGGATGGAGGAGTCACGACGGATGCCCCAAGGCGGCCACAAATTTCACACCCTCACAACAGTGGCTGTGATCATGTTACTATGTGTGTAGATGGATCAGAGTCGAACCAGATTTCTCTTCCTGATTTTGAAAGGAACTGGGCTCCTTATCAACAAATGATCTTAAGTCTGCCGGTCACAAAGGACCATCTCCACGTTCACACGTTGCAGCTGCCCCTTTATTATTCATGAAGGGCATACAAAGCCCAAGCGGTGAACGAGCAGCACGTGACTTCTCTCACAAAGCTGTATCAGACTTGCTCCCAAACAACATTATCCCACCGGGTGAGACACCAATTGGAGTTAGGAGGTCTGCTCATTTACAAAAACCGTAGCCCCACAATCCAATAAATCCTGTTTTGGAGGGAAATAATAAGTTCCCTGCTCCAACTCGATCTAATAAAATTAATAGACTTCATCTGTCTTCGACGAAACTCGATCAGTGCAGTCTGTTAACACATCAACGTGGAGGCCCTTCCCCAACCTGGATGACCCTCAAAAGCTCACACAGGAAGTTGCAGTCCAGCCGCTTAGGCCAGGAACTGGAACTAATTCCAGCCTGTTAGCTGAAAAGGACAGGCTGATGGCTTCGGGCCTACCGGAGAACGTGGTGAAAACCATACAGAATGTCCGTGCTGGGGCAACACAGTCTTTATATGCACAGAAGTGGCATATTTTTTAAGCCTGGTGCTCAGAAAGAAATATCATTTCTTATGCTTGCGACTTGGCTCAGCTCCTAACCTTCCTTCAGGATTTACTGGAAAAGGGTTGTTCTTATTCAACGATTAAAGTGTTCCTTGCAGCTATCTCTGCTTGTCACGAGGGCTGGGGACACAGGACTCCTGGAGCACATCCAATCATAATGAGATATATGAAAGGTGTGCTTCGAACCAAGCCACCCAGCAGGACCTTGACCCCTGGTTGGGATCTTGGCCTGGTCTTGGGGGCTCTTTGCGACCCGCCATTCGAGCCTCTGAGCGAGATTAAGATAGATCTTCTATCTTATAAAACTGCTCTTCTCCTGGCTCTTTGCTCGGCGAAACGCGTGGGTGACCTCCACGCTCTATCTGTACATCCGTTATGTACCATATTCGCCCCTGACGGGTCAAAGGTCACCCTGAGGCCTAATCCCGCTTATACTCCCAAGGTCTTGACCTTGAACCATAGGAGTCTAGACTTTGACCTCTCCTCCTTCCCACCTGCCCCTGTCCTTACTCAGGAACAGGAGAGACTAAAGGCTCTCTGCCCTGTGAGAGCTTTACGCACTTACATACAGAGAACAGCCGAATGGAGGGAAACAAACCAACTGTTCGTCTGCTTTGCCGCACCTGCTACAGGAAAGGCCCTATCAAGTCAGCGCCTCTCACATTGGGTGACGGAGGCCATTAAAAGGGCATACAGTAGCAAAGGTCAACAGGTGCCCCCTGGAGTGCACGCTCACTCAACTAGGGGCTTGGCCACTTCGTGGTCACTGTTCAAGGGCGTGCCAGTTGCAGACATTTGCGCTGCTGCGAACTGGAGCTCATTAAACACTTTTGCAAAGTACTACAGTTTGGATGTTACTGCGTGTGATGTCACTCAGGCTGTTCTTTCTAATACACAATAGAAAGTAGCTTTGAGATGCCTACTGGTCAAAGGCAGACGTTCACACTAGCAGGCATTTTACTGAGCATTTCAAGGGCGTGAATGAATTACGTTCCCATAGCAAGTATGTTGCACCGAGAGACCACACTGAAAGGGAACTGAAAGTTATGCACCATAACTCATGTTCCCTGAAGGAAGGGAACGAGGTGCAACATATCTGGCCCTTTTCAATGCTGAAAGCTCGGTGAAGTGCAATTTTGGAGAAAGTTGGAGGGGCGTCAGTCGCTTAAGTACCTAAAGGGCGGTACCTCTGACGCGGGGTGACGCCCCGGCCGTAAAGGCGTGAATGTATTCCTTCAGGTAATCGCGCGGGGGCGCAATTCCCATAGCAAGTATGTTGCACCTCGTTCCCTTCCTTCAGGGAACATGAGTTATGGTGCATAACTTTCTTTATGGTGCATAACTTTGTTTATTCCTCATGTTTAACCCCCCCCCACTGACTTCCACTTTGTGGAATGTAATCCAGCCTGTATGAGAAAACTAAATGACAAAAGGTAGCAGAAAATTGGCTCAAGATCACACACGCTTGGAATGATGAAGCTGCAATTCTTTTTTTGTCCCTCTTCCAACAAATGACTGCAGTAGCTGACAAAAAGTGTTGATTCAGAGGGCAAATTAAGCCTCAAACAGGAAAGATAATGTGCCTGTGATCAATTAACACAGACACAAGGTGTACTGGTTTCACTTTGAAATGTTCAGGGCCAGCCAACGGGCCTCTTTGTGCCTTTTAGTTGAACAGCACTAATACTTTCTGTGGCTTGCTTCTTTTAAAGGCAGCTCTCCAGTCAGTGTATGGATTTTGCCTGGGGAAGGACCCCAGGCAACAAACTGATTAGTCCAATCTACTCACAGTGACCCTACACTTATTCTAGGAGAATGACTTTAAAGGTATTGTGACATGATTTTGTAAATTTGAATATTTGTCAGAACATATATATCTTATATCATTGAGCTCTGGTCGTTTTTGCATAATAAATTATAAACATATTAAAATTTTATTCGAAATTATGCTAAATTTTTCTCTGGTATTTGCTGGGATACGCCCCTGAAATTCCGCGCATTTCCGCAATACGTCATCACCAGTCGTCGTCACCAGTCATCAACGTCACAACGGGCAGAAGGCAGAGCCTTGCCCGTTTATTAGGTGTGTTAACTGCTTGCCATACAGATTCATTTCCTGAAGGATCGCCTTTTATTTGTGTAACTTGAAAAATGCCGTCACGTTGTAGTGCATTTGTGTGTTCTAATATCAGCAGTGAACAAGTGAGCCTTCACAAATTTCCAAAAGATGACAAACTTTGTCAAGAATGGACCAGACAAGGACCGGTGGGTTCCAGGAGTCCTATGTCTGCAGCGACCATTTCACTGCCGATTGTTTTCAGCACCTGGTATAAAAGAATCTTTAGGATTACCAGTAAGATTCAGAAGACTTTTAAAACCGGATGCTATTCCTACTATTTTTAAAAGAAAATCTACAGAAGAAAGTCCCACAGGAGCTACCATGTCGAAACAACGCAGGGACCATCGGAAGACTGTCCAGGAGATGAGTAAGTCTTTGTGTAAACATAATCGGAGGTGTGTAGTGTTTTAGATTATAAACTATTTATTTTACGTGAGTTCATGTTGTTTTACTTTATACACTTTGAGTGTATAAAGCCAATTATCACGGCAGATTATGTTTGTTCGCTGCTAACAAGCTAGCCGAATCAGATAGCTAACACAATAGCCGCGATACAGGCCACGTTGCTAATGATGTATTTTTAAATTATGTCTGCGCCATCAGGTAACATCTGTAGTTTCCTTCTATTCGGGGAGGGATATTAATGAGAGTTTTGGATGATTTACTGTCTTAAAATGATATATCGCTGACGCAACCGGTAATAAGCCGACATAGCAGCTAACAAACATTAGCCGAGTGCCCGGAGCAAACACGTTGCTAATGATGTATTTTTAAATTATGTCTGCCGATCAGGTAATTCTTTTTATTCGGGGAGGGATATTAATGAGAGTTTTGGATGATTTACTGTCTTAAAATGATATATCGCTGACGCAACCGGTAATAAGCCGACATAGCAGCTAACAAACATTAGCCGAGTGCCCGGAGCAAACACGTTGCTAATGATGTATTTTTAAATTATGTCTGCGCCATCAGGTAACATCTCGTTTCTTTTTATTCGGGGAGGGTTTATTAATGAGAGTTTTGGAAGATTTACTGTCTTAAAATGATATATCTCAGACGTGACCGGTGTCAGGGACTCTTGTTAGCCAAGATAGCTTCTAAAAATATTAGCCGAGAGCCCGGAGCAAACACGTTGCTATGTATGCATTTTTAAATTATGTCTGCGCCATCAGGTAACATCTGTAATTTTTTTATTCAGGGAGGGTTTATTAATGAGAGTTTTGGAAGATTTACTGTCTCAAAATGATATCTCAGACGCGATAGGACATGCTCCGCCATTATTATTTAAATGCACGTTGGAGCGTGCCTTCCCGTTGTCACGTCAAGATGATGTTTTGCGGAAATGCGCAGATTTTTAGGGGCGTATCCCAGAGAAAAA
>JBBPBX010061528.1:0-21097 GCA_038048925.1 Garcialebias charrua | reverse complement strand
CGCACAGAAGCTTTAAATGACCGCTGGGTGTGTGGAGGGTACATGCAGACGGGAGAGGCATGGGTGGGGTTTGTGTTGCGGGTGAAAACAGAAACAGGAGCGTGTTCAGCATCTCTAAAAGCCAAAACGTTTTTCTTTCTGTTGAGAGGAGAACAGAAAAATGAAGCTGCAGCTGGAACACAATATCCTCCTCTGTCCTCATGCAGCTGCTGGTGCCGAAATCAACTTCAACTTTTGTTTAGATGCATCCTTATTGTCGTCAGTTAGCAGAACTTGCTGCGTTCCCTCTCATGGTTGAAAGTTTCATTTGTGTCAAAATGAAGAGAAATCAGTGACAGATGTTTATGCAACGTAGAACAGAAGGAGTGCAGCGCTCGGTCCTCCTGCAGGTCTAAGTACTTCTTATACAAGCCAAAAGTTGTAAAAGACATTTACAAAGGTGGGCACTAGCCCGCTAATGCGCTAATACGCTAATAGCGGATCTAAACAATTTGTTAGCGCTATAGCGGATTGACAAATTTTTATAATTCATAAGCGGATTTGCGCTATTTCTATTTAAAATGCAGTACCGCTCATAACTAATTATCTATCATTAAAAACGATTTTTTATTTTATTTACGGGCTCTTAAATCAACCGGACTGCTCACGGACCACATCCGGTCAGCGCCGGATGTGGTCCGTGAGCAGTCGTCCGGTTGATTTAAGAGCGGGGCCCGCCCTAAGGGTTAATTTTCTTATTTGTGCAAACGCTCATGTGTGACATGTCTGCTCATGTGTGATGTCACACAGGTGGTTCAAGCAGAGCCAATGGACCTTACCAAGCTCCGCCCACAGGGCCGCGTTTCATTGGCTAATACCCATAACACGTCACAGCGCAGCTTCCACGTGCGTGCCGGTCTCACAAAACAAACGCTACGGTAGCGTTTGTGAGACCGGCACCACATGCTACTTACATTGCTAGCTAGCATACGTGCAGAATTTTTCTGCGTCAGGGCTGGAAAAATGCTCCTCCACCGTCAGTGGGGTATCTGTACAGGAGATGTCAGGTACCCTGACCGTATTTGTGGAAGTAAAATTCACCGTTTCCCTATATGTGAAACTGAATGCCTTGCTTGGATCAAAGCTTGTGCACGACCACAAAACTGAACAATTATTTCTTTCACCAGCAGAGAAGGGTTGACCTGCTTTTGAAACCTGCTAGTTAACAACACGCGGTCACGATGAGAGAAAGCCACAGTTCACTGAACGTCCTGGAAGTTGGGAAGAAACAGCTCTGCTAACGCCACATGAGCTAGCTAACACAACGAGCTCTACTGTCGATTTCACCTAAAACTGCACAAAATCGTGACACGAAGGCTGGATTTTAACTAACACACCGGACGGCTGAGCTCGTTAGCCCTCACAAAAGTCGCTGTCGGCGTGTTTAGCAGCTAAAGCAGCAACGGCTAACCAACCACTTAAGGAATGAATGGAGATTACAGTTAGCATTAGCTTTGCGACCAAGGCACACAAACTTTTGCCAACAATAGAAATCGCTGATTTCAAAAGTAACCCTCAAAACCATGAATGCCTGACTTACCCAGCCTTGCAGGACAATAGGCATCAGTGATCCTGTCCACAGCTGTAATAATGCTGAGCCTGAGCGTGTGAGGAGCTGATGTTTTCCCCATCAGACGGTAGCATTAGCGGTGACGCGCACGCTGTTTGGAGGCATCGCGTGGATCAAACAACTTGATAACGTCCACAAAAAAAAAACATGAACTTGTTGGTTCCCCTGTCCATTGTCATGGCTGATATTTTGTTGGAATCTGGCAGAAATGATACACTATTCGACTCAAAAATACCCTGCAGTCAGTCGACGCCATGTTTTCCATTGACACCAAAGCTGCGCTTGGGAGACGTGCAGCCATCTTGGAGCTTAGGGGGCGTTTCTGGGCGGAGCTTGGTAAGGTCCATCCCCTGCAGAGATGAGAAGTGCATACCTTATATGGAAGTGCTGCATTTCACTCCTGACAAGCGGTTTTATTTTTCTTTTCATTTTCATTGTTTTAGGCCTTTGGTTTTGGATGGAATGGGTGGAATAGATAAATACATCTACATGTTTATTCTTTGTTGTTGCTTGGTGTATGTTGTTGGCTAGAGGTTTAATTTGTTTTAGGTTGTTGCAGGTGGAGGCGTGAACAAAAGCACAACTCTACCTCCACCCTTCCTTGTCTCTCGACACGCCCATTTTCAGGGAGATTTTGGAAGGAGGAGTTACCGTCTCAACCTGGGTTTAGTCTCACTTTAATACGCAGAGAAAAACAAACGCTGGAGGAGATCCTCACCCTAACCCTAACCCTATCATCTATAACACGCATCTATTATGCGTCACCGCTACGCGACGCGTCAGCGCCTCATTTGCCCTGCTCAAAATGGCGGCCACAGAAGCGAGCCCGCACGAAGGACTTACTTTACAAGAAAACACGGTAAAAACAATTATTTATTTGCTGAGAAAAAATATATTTCTTAGCTGACTTTATAGCACAAGGGTTCCTGAGCTTAACCGTTTCACGAAATGGTCAAATCTGCTGGATTAAAAAAGTAGTTC
Source organism: Garcialebias charrua (assembly GCA_038048925.1). NCBI lineage: Eukaryota > Metazoa > Chordata > Actinopteri > Cyprinodontiformes > Rivulidae > Garcialebias > Garcialebias charrua. The sequence goes on along the minus strand of JBBPBX010061528.1, from coordinate 18,507 downwards.
TCCATTTCATGTGCGCGGGTGGGACGGCTTTATTTCTTTAAATTTAGCTAAATAAACGCTTAAAAATATATATTTCTTAGCTGACTTTATAGCACAAGGATTCCTGAGCTTAACTGTTTCACAAAATGGTCAAATCTGATGGATTTAAAGAAGTAGTTTGTCATTTACCCTTTAGTGCTTTTAAAATTAGCTTCCGCGAGTTTTCCTAAGACATGAGCGCTTTTGAAATTGCGGACTTAAATAAATTAATAAGCGCTTTAGAAATAGCGGAACTAATTTTTGGATTAGCGCTGCCCAGCACTGGACATTTATAATCCAGCATTATTATATACAGCCGCTCCCATTACAAAGTGCAGGGAGCTTCCAGTTGGCAGCATCTATTTTGTGCGCGGCCATGATGCAGACACTTCATGTATCCGAAAAGTTCTTTAAATCTGCATTTACAGTGAAGAAAAGCTTTGTACATGGATGCTGGAGCATTTGAGTTGGTTTAAAAATACAAAAATGCTCAAATCGACAGGGAGCTTGGCTCAAAGTTTCTTTAAACAACTTTAAACAATCGCCACATATTTTCTTGCTGCTGAACTCGGTTATGTTCTGACAGAACTTGTAAAAAAAAAAAAACAGGTGTTTGGGGTTATTGTTGTGCAAAAGGTTTAAAAACCTGCAGGAGGCTTCAGGCTCAGGCCTCCCTTGTAAGAGATCTGCGATCTCAGTGCGATTAGCCTGGGTCAATAAAAGTTAATAAATAAAAAGAATAAACAACATTAACTGAGCTCGGTGTTAAATTTCGTGGTGTCTGCACACCAGCAGCCACAGCTCTGTGTGACATGCTCCCCTCCAAGCAGCCCCTCCTCCGGTCACAGGAAGCTATGGGAGCCTGCAGCGCTCAAAATATTCCGTTTCATGGTGAAAAATAAATGAGAAAAAGACTTCCACACATTAACAAATTCTACAAGATTTACAGGAAAATCCCTTTTTAATGTCCAGTTCTACGATTCTGTTCATGCTTTCTGTATCACAGAAACCCCTGCGAGCTAAAGAGTCAAAAAGAGCTCAGAGGACGGAGAGGCGACTTTGTGACAGAACGAGAAAGCCGGAGAGTTTGGACAGACGGGTGCTAGAGGGGTGAAAAGGCCACCAAGCTGAGAGGTTAAGAACGTGTCTGTCCAGGAATGATTGAATGTGAGGGGTCAGAGCTGAGAGCCTGCTGACAGAGACAGACAGCCTGTCTCTCCTGCAGGGACAGACAGAGACTTAGCTGCTGGTCCACTACAGTTGGACATCAGAGACGTCATTAGGAAGTCTTTCCAAGCCCCCGTCTCCAGCGTTCCTGCACATAAAAGGAACGTTCTTCAAATTTTACAAAGTGAACCTTCAAGGTTAATACGCAGAGAAAAACAAACGCTGGAGGAGATCCTCAGGTCCTGCTTACACGGGAACCACCACTGGAACTGTCAGTGTTTTGTATCTCTTTGTGACAAATCAACGTTATAAACACATTTACATGGAAGAAACTGTCCAGATGACCTGACTGACAATTGTTGGATTGTATACCTGGATTGTTGAGCATGGACTTTGTTGGTTGACCTTTACATGGAGATTCCTGCGTTCACTGGATCTGTTGTAGTTCCCATGCCAGGATAGGTTGCCAGATAGGAAATGACCAACTCTACTGTCTCTTCCTAATGACTTGTGTTTTGAGCCAAACTATCATAAATGCTGAGTGAGGTGCGCTGTCTCAGAGGGGGGAGGTAGTGAGATGGTGTGTGTGATGTGATTGGAGAACACATGCACAGAAATGGAGGGGGCAAAAAAGGGCAATAATTGTATATCTGGCAACACTGGAATGGTGACCATGTGAACATTGGTTTTGGACTGAGGATGAGGCTGGGTCTCTCCTCCATGTTGAAAAGAATGAGCAGGGCTCCCAGAAACCTCCACTTTGAGGCCTGGATTCAGAGACAGAGGTCAAGCGGGGACCAGATCTGGTCTGGGGTATCTGGTCATTATCATGTTGGAGAGTTTCCTGATGGTTTCTGCAGCCTCTAATGTGGGTATACAGGCGAAAAGATGAAGCGACATCAAAAGATACAAGAGTGTCAAAAGATACAAGAGTGTCAAAAGATACAAGAGTGTTGCAGGAGCCATCTTCAGATGTTTAACTTTATAAAGTCCAAGGAGTTCTCTGTGATGTGCTGTGTTTTGCAACTTCAAATGTCAGAGTTTTTGCTGCTGACGATGGGTCACAATGGTGTTCCTTCGTTGTGTTTTTTGGGAAGTCCATCTAAGCATGGAATGACTTCACCTGGGGTCAAACCAACCAGATTACCTCGTCTTTTTCAAGATGTTGCATGCAGTCTGAGATGTCGGTGCTAGTTGGGTCAAATTTTAAGGTCTCATAGGCAGTGGTGTCACTCAGTAGTGTCCAACTTTTCAAAGGAAACTTTCTTACACATGGATGCAGACAGACACAAAAATAGAAGTCGGCACGACACTTGTTTTTCAAGTTACCATGCGCACAACATGCATGGATGGACAGTATTTCCAGTTCTCTATCTGTGCTTCGTGACGAGGGACAAAAAGTCAAATTCAAACAATGCAGGATCCTGGAAACCTCATAGAAACATCTTACATTTTAATAATGATAATATTGTAGTGAATGTGTTGCTGTTGCATACACAACTCCTTTTACACCTGAATTAGTTTATTTTATTTTATTTTAAACACTTCTATTCCACTGCTGGAAGCAACAAAGCTGAATTAACTTTTAACTGACACCTGATTAAAGTGTTCGCTTTCTCTAATTAGTAAAACCTTCAGGTGCCAGGGTAATTAGGGCCAAGGCAACGCACCTAAAATTAAAGAGAGGTTAAAGCGGGTCAAAAACGACTCAAAGTCCATCACAGCCGGCGGCTGAAGAGATTTAATGCATTCACATTCTCACTGTTATCTCGGGCACAAACACTGACTCGTGAAGACGATTAGAGACAAATTAGGACCTGAATTCAGTGCCTTCAGTCATCATCAGAGTCAGTCAGAGAGTCAGAGAGAATTTATTGTCATTTGCACCGCATGTAGTACATGTGTTGAAAACGAGATTATGTACACAGGGTCCCAGTTACATCCAACAACAAATGCAAGAGAAAAACAATAATAACATCTAGGATTAACTAAGAGAGACATCAGCTAGTAATACACTAAGCCCTAATGTAGTAGAAAAACATCATTATAAACAGCAGCACGAACATGAGCAGATGGTCACAGATGAACGCAGATAGTCACAGATGAACGCAGCAACAAGAAACAGATCAGTATCAGCATGATGTGACATTTTGCAGTGTTTATTCTTATTATTTATTTATTCATGAGTCTGACAGCCTCAGGGTAGAAGCTGTTCCTCAGCCTAGTGGTTCTACATTTGATGCTCCTCAACCTCCGTCCCGAGGGGAGTGGTGCAAAGAGTGAGTGTGCTGGGTGAGTGAGGTCTTTCATGATGCAGGTGGCTCTTTTTCTGCATCTGGAGGTGTAGATGTCTGTGATGGTGGGGAGACTGACTCCCACAGACTTCTGTGCAGCCTTCACCACTCTTTGTAGAGCTTTCCTCTCTGCAACTGTGCAGCCTCCATGCCACACTTTGTAGAGCTTTCCTCTCTGCAACTGTGCAGCCTCCATGCCACACGTTGATGCTGGAGCACAGGACGCTCAAATGACACGTTTTCCCTTAAAACACCGAACCTTTGGCTCTGAACAGATTCCCTTCTTCATGATAACACTGACACTTACCATGTGTAACTGTAAATGTGTTTTGACCTCACACAATTTAATAATAACCTCTGGAAATGTTGCAAATGTCCACGTCAGAGAGGAAAAATGTGTTGTGAACGTTCTACGCTCTGTCCAACAACATGAGCTCTACAGGTGAGGTGACTGTTTTTAGCTGTTCTGCAAGAAAAAAGCAGACATACAGTACATCAAAATAATTTACCACATACTTTATAAATAAACCATCATATGTACCTCATTCACTTTCTTTCTTTCTTTTCTTTGATACCCTGAATTCTTCAAGACTTTAATTTTTTTGTAAAAATTTAATTTTCTTTATAGACGGATTGAACGTTTTCATATAAAAGATAAAGGATGTAGATTTTTTTTCTGATTATTTTCATAATTTTAATGGGTTTCTGCCATGAAAGGCAGGCGATCATGTAACAGTCTGTGATTATGTGTTTATTTGTCAGTCTGTTAGCAAAATATTTCATAAACCAGTGGACACATTTTAATGAAACTCTCATAATAATAATAATAATAATAATAATAATAATAATAATAATAATAATAATAATAATAATAATAATACTTTATTTATAGAGCCCTTTAAAACAACCACAGCTGCAACAAAGTGCTGTACATAAAATCAAGAACATTTAAACACATAAAAATAAAACAGTTGTTAAAACATTAAGATCAATAAAAACAATAAAAACAGTGCAGAACAAAATCAGTCTGTGCTAAAAGCCAGTGAGTAAAAATGTGTTTTTAAAAGAGTTTTAAAACTGGACAGTGAAGGAGCTTGTCTGACGGGAAGAGGGAGATCGTTCCACAGTTTTGGAGCAGCAACAGAAAGTAATTATAGATTGTACACAAACAACTCAGTGGATTTAATCTAATTCAAGATGGCCACCACAATTATAATCATTTTGAAACACCAAAGTTGCTACAAGTTGGACATATTTACAAATATAGAGGTAAAGCTTGGTGTGGTAGTGGCTGAGAGTCCTCCCCAACAGATTATCTGAGCTCTGGCCCATCCTATGAACGCTTTAAAGCTATGGTTGCATGGAGACGAGCGATATGCAACTTTCAGCTGTTGAAGCTTTACTTTCGGATGTTTATTTATTTACCTTCAGCGGATTATTGTTATTTTTTTCATTTGGCCACAAACATCGACTCATGTTTTTGCCCTTTTCTCATTGCTTTAACATACTGTTTTAAATTTTAGTTTTCCATTTGTTTTTCCCCATAGGTTTAGACTTCTTCTTCAGCTGTAACATTTTGCTTGGCTAAGATTCAGACACCGCAGACACGTGGAAATGGGTTTTGTTATCCTGTTTCAGCTGACAACTCATTAATGTTTTTGAAACAAACAAATCTTTTTGAAGAGAGATGGCTGAGTGTTTTTCCATCAGCGGTGGAACTGATGATCAACTGATCAGAGATGCAGAGTCTGTGCAGCAACTAATGCCCCACACACAGTCAAACATAATGAGACAGGCAGACAGACACACCCACAGACCCAGCAGCACCTATAGGGTCCTTGGGTCTATGTTTGTTCCAGAAGTTTTGTGGTGGATGGATGGATAGATAGACGGATTGATGATGGATGGATGTATGTATGACGGATGGATTGATGATGGAGGGATGGATGGATGGATGGATGAATGAATGTATATGTGGATGTATGATGGATGGATGATGGATGGATGATATGGATGGATGGATACTGAATCCTGGACCTTGTATAAACTCATGATGTGACTGTTAGTAATCTTGAAATTGGTGATAATGTGTTTTCAGACCACAAACCAGTCCGGTTTGAGTTCACCCTCCCCCCGTCTAACTCCTAAGCCATGCGCTCCTGCACGTTGCAGCCGGGCGGAAAGACAGGCTGCAGCTCTTTTCAAATACCAAGAGAGTTGGCGTCGTTATCAGAAAGCCGTAAAAGATGCTAAATCTAAATACTTTCCTGATATCATTGCCTCAAACTCTCACAACCCACAAGTTCTGTTCTCCACCCTAAACTCTGTTCTCCACCTCACTGAACGATCACATCTGGAAGCCTCAACTGAGCTGTGCGAGAACTTCCTACATTTCTTTTTAGAAAAAATTGCAACCACCCGGGCTCTCATTTCTCCTCCAACTCATGATTCATCCATCCCACACCAATCTGTTGCTCTATTTGACCATTTTGAACCAATCTCTCTGTCTTCTCTAGAGCAGGTCATGTGTAGCCTGAAAACATCTGGTTCTCCCTTTGATGTGGTCTCCAATCGGCTACTAAAGGAGGTTCCCTTATCAGTCATGTTCACTCGGTGCAACACATTGACTATGGGAATTGCGCCGCCGCGTGGTTCACCTGAAGTAATACATTCACGCCTTTTAAGGCAGGTGGGCGTCAGCGTCACCAAAGAGGCCCCACCCTCTTTGTATAAAGACGACTGCGCCCATCTTAATTCCTCTTTTTGCCCTTCACCTCGCTTACACCTGAACTTCGTGGGACTTCTCTGCGACAACATAGCTTGACTGGAGGTGAGCTCGCTCCTTACCCTGAGCGGACAGAGAAATTTCCTGCGTACGGCTGGGCTAGTGAAAGCTAGCCCAGTGCCTTTTATTTAACCTCGGGGTTTTTTATTCTCTCTTCGCAGACAGCTTTGCTCGACGGCGCTAACTGCGTCACTCGTTACCTAGCTAACGGAGTTAGCAGGCTAGCCAGCGAAAGCGACTCGACAAAGAGGACGTCTCCGGACCACGTTAGCTCAGCTAACGAGCTTGAACCTTCTCAGCCATGGCTCCAGAGAAGGGAAAGCGAAAATCCAAAAATCCTAAGAAGACCAGCAGGCCACCGAGCCCCAGCTCCCGAGCCTGCCCCAGCGGCTGCGGCTACTCCCTTTCGGCGACGGACACCCACGAGGCCTGTCCCGTCTGCCTGGGGATGTTGCACGCTAAGACAACCCTGGAATCCCCCGAGTCCTGTCCTCACTACAGCCAGATGCTTGAGGCCGTGAGGAAGCGTTGCGTGGACATCGTGGCCAAGGCCATGGGCGGCACCGCGCCAGCACAAGACCCGGACCTCACAGAGGCGCTCACTCCCATACCGGAGCTCGAGGCCGTTGACCTGGAGGACAGTGGACATGCTGACTGGGGGGACAGTATGGACATGGTGGCCCCCGTGGGGGACTCCACCGCCAAGTTTGACACGAGGAGCCTGTTACGCGCAGACGAGCTCTCGCTAACAGCCTCGGGTGAAATTTCAGATGACGAGGCTGAAAATGAGGAAGAAGAAGAAGACTTCTCCCAAAACCCGACGACAGCTCAGCCAGAGACGGATGTCTCCATCCCCGCTCTGTTCAACTTGTGTCGCAGAGTGGCAGACACGCTGCGGATCAGCTGGCCAGAACCTCCACCTCGACAACAGGTAAAGAGGTTGTCGGGGAATTATTTCTTCACAAAACAGCAGTCGGCCACGAAGCATAGGATGCCGATTTTTCCGGATTTCCTGACGGAGCTCACTCGCACCTGGGCTGAACCCAGGGCTCCCATGCTTCTGCCACTCTCCCAGTTTCTCGATGTTGCCGGCATGGAGGCAGCAGGAATCGCCAACGTCCCTCAGATGGAGGACACGTTGGCGGCCCACCTAACCTCTGGGACGTCGGGCGCAAAGCCAACTCTGCCCAGCAAAGCCTGCCGCGCCTCGGCCTCCCAGCTCGAAAAATGTTAACGGGCTCAGGGCCTCGCGATCCGCACCATGAACGCATCGGCCATGATGCAGGCCTACTTGGCAGAGAAGCTGCAGGATCTCCAGCAAACAGCAAACAAGAAGGCTGCGGCAGAGATCCTGGAGGAAGCCTGCAAGGCGACTGACTTCGTCCTCCGGATGATGAGGACAGTGGCCATCGCACAGGGGAGATGCATGGCTGAAATGGTCATCGCCCAGCGCCACTTGTGGCTGACCTTGACGGACCTGCCGGAGGGCCAGCGGTACCCCTTCCTCCACCACGCGATTGAGCTGTCGGGGCACTTAGGAGGGGCTCTGGAGCGTATCCAGAGCAGGCTGGAGCAAAGACGAAAACAGGCTGAGGCCCTACACGAGGGGATGCCCAGAAAAGCTTTTGCACCACCCCAGAGACGCCAGTGGGAGCAGGCCCGTGCATCCTCGACACCGTTCAGCCACACGCCGCCCCCCCCCCTCAAAAAAGGCCAGCATACGACGGGGAGCAGCGGCAGAGATCCGTAGCAGGACCACCTCAGGCTGGCCAGTCGTGGGCCAGGAACAGGTTCGTTCCTCGCCAAGCGGTTCCGCCGAGAACTTCCTTGACGAATTGGGACAGAAGGCAGAAGTTGGCCTGACAAAACTGGACCACTTCGCAGTTTTACAGGTTCGCCCGCCCGTATGGGAACCCAGACTTTTAAGCTCAGACTTTACATGTAAAAAACTACAAAAAGCTGGTGACATTTGTGTGTGCACAAAACAACATTTTTCTGCTATGTATGTAAAAAAGACGCTTTGTTCTTTAAAACATGAAAATAAAGTACCAAAAGCACAAACTGCCCTGGTTCTTGACTCAAAAACAACAACAACAACAACATAGCACCATTTTTATGAAAACAGTCATGATGAAGGGAAAGGGCAATTACCCCTCCTTCCTCGTGAAACACAAGGTGTCAGATCAGAACACTATGAGCCTCAGCGGGGCGCCGGGAGTCTGTCTGTAGCAGGTAGACTTCCTGGCGACCATTGGTGGATAGGTCAGCTCGTCGGGGGCCGAGCGGGGGGGACTGCTCCCCCTCCCGCACCCACGAGACACAAACAAACCACAATACACATGCCTCACAGGCTCAGGCCTGGGGGGCGTGTCTTCCAAACACGTGGGTCATGTCAAAAGTCTGTCAAGGCCTCCGGCTGCAGTTCCACAAGCGGCCACCCCCCTTCACGGGGGTGCTGCTGTCAAACATAAACCCAGACCGTGCACACGTCTTGAGGGAGGAAATATCAACAATGCTGCAGAAAGGAGTGATAAATATGTGACTGGCCGTGGCAAAACCAGGAACAAGTCTCCCCTGGGTCATTTTGAGTTATTTACAGAATCTTAAAGTGTGGGTTCTAAGCTATCCGATGATGCCAAACACATGTCGCTCAAAAAAAAAATGAAGAAGATACAGCCATTTCAATGTTGGCAATCTGCAAATAAGATTAGGGAGAAAACAGGCTTCAAAGTTTTGGAAGAATGTCCCCATTCCAGAAGCATTACCTGGGGGTGTTAACAATTGCTGTTCATTTACATTAATTTGCGTTAACCCAACCCCCAGAACTGACTGTCAACACAGACTCACAGCCTAGGAAGGTGTGCAGAACTTCAGCTTTGCTGGCAAATAGGGGTATGAATCTCTGTGTCTGGAGAATTGATTTAATTCCGATTTTTGGTATCACGATTCGATTCAAAATCAATTTTTCGATTCAGAAACAATTTTTGATTCAAAAATGATTTTTCTATTAAAATGGTCATAAATTTAGTTTCAGCTTTGTAACTGACAAGCTGAAAAGAATAAACAACAATGTAAACAAATGGAGCATTTATTTAAAACAATAATTTTAAACTGAGAATAACAACAATGTAAACAAATGGAACATTTATTTAAAACAATAATTTTAAACTGAAAACATTAACAACAATGTAAACAAATAGAACATTTATTTAAAACAATAATTTTAAACTGAGAATATTAAACAACAATGTAAACCAATGGAACATTTATTTGAAACAATAATTTTAAACTGAGAATAACAACAATGTAAACAAATGGAACATTTATTTAAAACAATAATTTTAAACTGAAAACATTAACAACAATGTAAACAAATAGAACATTTATTTAAAACAATAATTGTAGGTTCTGTACTTTATCAAAGTTTTTGAATCATTTGATATTCATACCAAAAATACAAACAAATAATACAGGAATGCATTAAATGCTGTAACTTGAATTACCAGTACTGTATTAGGTTAGCTTAGTTGCCTGGATTCCTCTAAAACAATAAAATAAAAATATAGGAACAAATAATTCATCCATCCATCATCTTTAACCACTTCTTCCTTTAAGAGTCATGGGGCTCACTGGTGTCCATGTCCAGTCATCACTGTGCGAGAGGCGTGGGACACCTGGACAGGTCTCCAGTCCATCACATACAAATAATTCAAAATATACAGACAAAAACAGACTTCAGCCTACCAAAGTGTAGTAACCTTTAACTCAAGCATTATAAGAGGGGGACAATAATGCTGTCATTGCTGGTATCACTCAGCCCTCTGTGAATAGCAAACAACCATCAGGGTGCTAACGATCCATTGTTAGGCTGATGGTCCTCCATCATGTGAGCAGCTGGTTTCGGCTGTCATCAGCAAACTGGTTCATCCACTGTGAGAGGGTGTTAAGACTGAGCTGAATACCAGACTTAGCTTTTTTAGATTTTTGTACCTGGATTATTGAGCATGCATCAGGGTAAAATTAAACATGTTTAAAAATTGATTTTGGAGCATTTAGAATTGATTCTGAATCGCCAGGACTAAGAATCCAGAGTCTTTCTTTAAAAAATCTATTTTTTCCTACACTCCTACTGGCAAACTTCCTTTTGATCTTTAAAAAAACAACATTAATACAAAGAATTGTATTTTATGTTATTGTGACATGTTTTACACATTAATAATGTTAATTGTTTTGTTACAGCCCACCCCAAAAAATAAGGGTCACAACTACAGTAGTCAAGTCAAGTCAATTTTATTTATATAGCACAGTTAAAAGGGTCCCCGGTTCAAATCCCGGTCTGGGGGCCTTTCTGGGTGGAGTTTGCATGTTCTCTCCGTGCATGCGTGGGTTTTCTCCGGGTGCTCCGGTTTCCTCCCACAGTCCAAAAACATGCATGTAAGGCTGATTGGTAACTCTAAAATTGACCCTAGGTGTGAGTGAGACAGGTCCCTCTTGTAAATGAGTCCCCGTGGCTCAACGAGGCTAGCCTGTATAAATAAAGCTTGAATGAAAAAAAAAAACAGATAAACTGTTATCAAGGTGCTTCACACACACAACATAAAAGAGGTTTAAAAATTTAATGAACAGTATCACACACCAATGGTAAAAATTATGATATTAACAGCAGTAAAAGTATAATAAAAATGGTGTTAAAGGTAGGGGAGACCGGGTATAGTTGTAACATGGGGAGAGTTGTAACACCACCAGTTCCACCAATCAGGGATATGATAGGATTCACATGATCATTTCAGTGTTTACCCGCTTCCTCCACAATACCATATTGTCATTGTCAAGTCTGGAAACAGGTACATGCAGATACTAAGGAGAAAAAACTGATTTTGAGGTAAGAAAGTAAATTTTTTGACCATGACTATATTTTGTTTAGTACTTATACTGTTGCAGATAAAACCATATAACTTACATTAGATGAAAGTGTAATTTCTCAGGCAAAATGTGATGCATTTTCCTGTGCTAATTTCAAACCACTATGCTACTACAGCTAGCTAAACATGGCTGACAGGGTTGGGGTGGGTTGTGCACATTATTTAGGCCTTATATGGCATTATACTATATTTAGGCATTATAGGTCTACATGTTAAGGAAGATTGTTCTAGTAGAATAATTTACACACATGCACACACAAATAGTATACAGGTGGTCCCCGACTAAGTTGGAAAATGTATGCTAGCGCTACTACGAACCCATTTTTCAACACAAACATGGTTCATAAACATGCACAGAACTTTGTTTACAATAGCTAACACACTTTCATCTAAAAACACATTCCAGTGCTGTATTTTCTGTATGTTCTGTACAACTTTACTATTCGTTAGTCAGCTCGTAAGTCCGGAACGTTGTAAGTCGATGTGCTCGTAAGTCGGGGACCACCTGTATTTGAGTTATGGTCAGTCACAGAAAGAGAGAGAGACATTTTGTTCTTGTATTGTTCTTTTAATTCAGTAAACCTCTTTTTGAAGCATATCACATGGTGTGGCCTCTGTTTTTGCTTATTTTGTCTAATTGTTACAACTTACCCCAGCAAGTGTGGTTGTAACAAAGGACCACCATGTATTTGACATGAACTCATGAGGTCTGTGATATTCTTGCAGAGGTTTGAATTGGTGCCATTTGTAGTCAACAAATGTGGGTATTTTGTATAAAAGTTTGAAAACTCTAGCTCAAAAATTCTGTGAGTTAAAGGTGCTGGAGCAAAAAGTGTTACAACCATACCCGGTCTCCCCTACAGGACAGGAATGCACTTTATAAAGTTGATGACACTGGAAAAGTTTGTATAATAGCTGAAGATGTTGAGTAAACTCAGGAGATGCTTATGTTGCATCTAAGAAGGTTAGACAGGGGGAAAACAAAATAAAATAAGGCTTTACACACACCAAGCTCCTGCACAGACTTATTTTAGATGTCACAAAGGTGTTGGTGCTACATGACTTTTGTGTCATCAGGGCAGAAAGGCCTTATCTTTGCTGTAGGTCTTTTTTATTAAGCTTTTGTGGGCTGGTCGGTTTCCATCCATCCATCCATCCATCCATCCACATTCATCCAAATAATGTATTTCAAAGAAAGAAAGATTTCTTGTTTCACCAAATATATATTAACATGAAAAATAAATTCTAAAGATAACCTTACATAAAGATAAACAAAAACATTTTAGAGCAAAATTATCTGGGAAAAACAAGGCTATTTTAATTAAACACGCTGCTCCATTCAGCTTTTTTATCATGATGACAGCAGCTGACAGCAGCTGACAGCTGCGTGAGAACGGCTGATCCATCCGATGTTAACTGTACATTTTACCTTTTCAAACGGCCAGTTGAATCTGCATAATTGGTGCACCATTATCGTGCTTTAAATTTTAGTTTCTTTGCTGCGATTTGTAAAACCAACGCGTGTGATTGCGCGATGCGCTCACCATGGCTGCAGACACGGAGCCGAGTAGAGGCTCACTTTACCGCAGTGGCTGCGCGCATGGCGCGGTGATTACGCGTGTCTGCTTTGTCTAATGAAATAAAGATAGTGGATGGATGGATGGACGTATGGATGGATGTATTATGTAGGATGGAAACTGATTTGCTTGCGCACGCAGTAAAGGCTTCTTTTTTTTTCCCCTCGGGTCGGTCGAAAAACAGCTGACCGCTCTGACGCTTTGATCGGCTTTATTTTATTATTTTCCTTGTTCCTTGTGTCCACTGGGTGATCTATAGCTGTTAAGTAGCCATGTGCTTCTTTCAAAGCTGCACGTTATTGGCCGAAGAGCTCTGATACCAGCCAAACAAGTCCCGCATGTTAATCAGCTGTGAGGGTCCCCGCCCCCCAGTACGCAAATCACTGCGGCTTGGTTTTACTCTGAAAACAAACTTAATTCTAACACAAAGTTTAACAGTTTAAACACTTATAAAGTGTTTTTTAAAGCATGGGATGGTTTCTTCACAACTTCAACTGGTACATTTTGCAAAAAAACGATTTTCACTAATTTCTCAGAAGTTGAAGGTTTATTGATTTTTTCTCAGTTAGAGCTGTGCCGACTTGTTCCTACATTTCTCGTGGCTGGCCACATATTGTTCCAACACACAATATACACACAGGTCACTACAGCATGTACTTCCTCATGCCAAAACGAGACCAGGGCTTACGGCCTATACTAGATCTCAGAGCGCTGAACAGAAGGATAAAAACATACAAGTTCAGGATTCTCACGCCGAGACAGGTAATCCAGTCGGTGAGACCGGGGGATTACACCTGTACAGTCGATCTGAAAAATGCATTTTTCCACGTGAGCATTTGGCCACGACCTTGGACCTTACATCTGCTTTTGACACCATCAACCATGAGATCCTGGTTGTTAAGTTGGAGCAGTGGGTGGGCATCACAGGGTCTGCTTTCAATTGGTTCAGATCCCGCCTCACTGACAGATCTTTTTGTGTTTCCATCAAAGATTTTAGTTCTGCAGCGGCAGCACTTAAATGGGGGGGGTTCCACAGGGGTCCATCCTAAGTCCTCTCCTATTCTCTTTATACCTGCTACCACTTGGTGCTATTTTCCAGAAACACAATATACCTTTTCACTTCTACGCAGATGACTGTCAAATTTACTTCCCCCTAAGACACAATGCTCTATTCATCCTCTGCTCGACTGCCTGGGTGACACCAGGGACTGGATGGCTTTACATTTCTTAAGTTTCAATGAAATGAAGTCTAAAGTCATGTTGTTCTCTCCCAACGACACAATCACGAACCACTGCATTGACCTTTCTGCTCTAGCCTTGTCAGAAAAACAAAGCGTCACAAATCTGGGAGTGATAATGGATCTTTCCATGAAACTCAACAGTCATGTAAACATGATCGTTAAATCCTGTTTTTTTCCAGCTCAGGCGACTGTCTAAGCTGAAGCCCTTATTGTCCAAAAATAACCCGGAGACAGTAATACACACATTCATTACATAGGCTTGATTACTGCAATTCACTCCTGTTTGGTATCAGTCAGACCACTATTGCACGATTACAACTGGTCCAGAATGCAGCAGCCAGATTTTTAACCAGTACAGGCAAAATAGAGTACATTACACCAGTTTTGGCCCCCTTGCTGGCTACCAGTTCACCTTCGAATCCAGTTCAAAATTCTCCTGTATGTCTACAAATTGCTGAACAGCAACCCCCCATGTCTCTGATTTGCTACAGCCATATGTCTCACCATGTTCTCTGAGGTCAACGGACCAGTTGCTCCTCACAGTTCCAGGAACTCATCTTAAGCGCAGAGGTGACAGGTCCTTCTCTGTAGCAGGCCCAAGACTTTGGAACGAGTTGCCTCTGCTTGTCAGACAGGCCCCCTCCCTCTCGGCTTTCAAATTCCATTAAAAAACCCACTACTATTCCGTAGCTTTCAGCACAAGATGACCTGTGTTTGAACCTGTTTGCTTCACACAAATTAGTTGTTATATTTATTATCTGCAATGTTTTTATGTCTATATTCTGATTCAATTTAATTTTGTATGTTGCTTTATGTGTTGCCTGTTATTCTGTTTGTGCAGCACTTTGGTTGGCCTTGTCGCTGTCTTAAATGCTCTATGAATAAAATGGTATGGCATGGTATGGATGATGGATGATGAATGGATGGATGGATGAATGGATGGATGGATTGGTGGATGGGTTAATGAATGAATGGATGGATGGATAGATGGATTGATGATAGATGGATGAATGGATGGATGCTGGTTGGATTGATGATGGATGAATGGATGGATGGATGGATGGATGGATGGATGGATGGATGATGATAAATGATGTAGTAATACACCTCATCTCTGATATTGTAGGCTTGACCTTCAAGTACACCTCTCTGCATCTCTTTGAAACTCTCAGTGTTACACCTTCTTGAAACTCTCAAGGAGACAAATGGACACTTTTATTTTTTACAATTATTATGAATTAATGGACACTAATTAATCAGATTGAACTTTCTCTTTAATGTGTGTTAATTCAGAATTGATCAACAGTATATTTTGTCATTTTAATGATGATCTGTTACTTGCATGAGTTTGACTTCTGCTGGTTTATTCTACAATACAAGTGTGCTCTGAAATCTAGGACATGAGTCAGGGTAAGCTGTTCACTCTCTTCTCTGTTTTGTCTGCAACCTAGACTCAACAGGCCAGTCCATCTGGCTGTTTATGTAAACAGTTTTCCTGTTGTCCGTCAAGAGTCTTTCTGCCTATGGAATTAAACTTCCATCTTTTATTTTGTTAGTTCAGCCAGTAGTCATTAAGGAGGTGGGGAAGACCCCGCCTCCCATATAAAGGTCATTTCCTGCATTTTTAGTGAGTGTGTTTTGGAGAGAACTAACTCGCAACTGGTTTCTCTCCTCTGGGAAAGCTGGAGACGTTCCGGTCATATGTCAACTAGACCCACGTTTCAGCTGGGTTACAGTAAAGCTTACTGTAACTCACTCACTCATCTTCTGGAAGAATTTGTTTTCTGAAGTTTTATTTTGAAAATCAGTCTGTGCGCTTGACCGTTGTTTCCTGCCGAGGGAGGCGAGTTTCCTCGTATCGTGAATCAGCCACCCACGCTGAAGTTCCAACTGGACGGCCGGTGGACAAACCCATCCACGTGTGTGTCCACAAACTTCTCCACTCTTATCTCCAAGAGACGAACCGTCAACAGGTAACGGGTCGTGGTGTGTTTGAGCGTGCGGGAGCCCAGCAGTCTGCTCGTGTGGGGAAAAAGGTGTCACCCAGTCTGGTTCAAAATAACCAACTTTAGTTAACTTAGCTTCCACGTATTCCTTCCTCCTATTTCTTATTTTTCATAAGCTATTAATCTGTCAAGTAATGTGCCAACAGTTAAATCCTAACTGTCTGTTTGTTTTAATTTGAATTCTTGTCAACGTAGTTATTAAATCAGAGCTAATATCGATACAAATGTTTAATGTAATTTTTGTGATAGTTTCAATAAAAGGTCTATTTTTCTGGTAGACCAACATAAGTTGAAGTCTCTCGTGAAATTACATAGTTACAACCGTAACGGGCCACCAATAATTACAGGACCCGTACGCAGCCACCAATATGTAACGAATAATGTGGGGTAAGGTATTTAAACACTTACTAGACCACCATTATTGTAGAGATATAGGACATACCTATAGTTTTAGATGCGCAGGTCTGAGCAGACTTTTATCTGCACAAACTTGCCACCAAGTTCACGGGGTCTCAACTTTTTTAGAATAAATCAATAAATCGGTGATGTGATTAGCCAGAAATGTAATTTCACGAGAGACTTCAACTTATGTTGGTCTACCAGAAAAATAGACCTTTTATTGAAACGTTGTGGATTTACCGTTGTGGATTATAAGACTTTGTTTTCCAAGGGATCACAGACTCAGTTTTCCATGGGTTAACAGACTATGTTTTCCAAAGGATTGAAAGCTTACCGCAATGGGATTACCTACGAACAGTATGGAATTTCCAAAAACATTATGGGAGTATAATTTTGAACTTTTTTTTTTTTTTTTTTTCCACTTGCTGGATTACATAGAGGTCAGAGACATTCGGTGGTATCCTTTCGTGTTGGAACTCATCTCCAAGGACAGGCGATGACTTCCAAAAAGGGGGACTGTAGTAATACACCTCATCTCTGATATTGTAGGCTTGACCTTCAAGTACACCTCTCTACATCTCTCTGAAACTCTCAGTGTTACACCTTCTTGAAGCCCTCAAGGAGACGAGTGGACACTTTTATTTTTTACAATTATTATGAATTAATGGACACTAATTAATCAGATTGAACTTTCTCTTTAATGTGTGTTAATTCAGAATTGATCAACAGTATATTTTTGTCATTTCAATGATGATCTGTTACTTGCATGACTGTGACCTTCTGCTGGTTTTATTTCTGCAGAGCAAGCAGGCTCTGTCTCTAAGGCAGGAGTCAGGGTAAGAGCTGTTCTCTTCCTTCTCTTGTTTTGTCTTCAAGCTAGACTCAACAGGCCAGTCCACCTGGTCGTTTATGTAAACAGTTTTCCTGTTGTCCGTCAAGAGATATTTCTGCCTATGGGATCAAACTTCCATCTTTTATTTTGTTAAACCAGCCTGTAGCCATTAAGGAGGTGGGGAAGACCCCGCCTCCCATATAAAGGTCATTTCCTGCATTTTTAGTTAGTTTTTTTGGAGAGAACTAACTGACAACCTGCTTCTCTCCTCTGGAAAAGCTGGAGACGTTCCGGTCAATGTGTCAAATAGACCCACGTTTCCAGCGAGGCTTACAGCACGTCAGCTGTTAGCCATCTGAGGGTCACTGCTCCAAGCTGTGAACACTTTTCCTGGAAGTTATCTTGAAACCAAACCGGAGCTGATAACATTACTCTGGGAGGCAAAGCAGATCTCACGAGACCGTGGCAGGATGAAAATGTGTCGCCTGTAAAACGCAGCCGGCAGGCGCGTCTGGCTTGACTAATTTACTGGAGTCGAGATAAGAAAATCTTCACAAAGGTAAAACGTCGTTTCATCACGGTACGGATGTCCAGCCGAAGCCAAACAGAGGATGAGCCACTCTGGTTTACATCTCAAGATAAGATTCAACCATTTCCTTTCTCCTTCCTCCTAAACTCCTCCTATTTCTTATTTTTCATAAGCTATTAATCTGTCAAGTAATGTGCCAACAGTTAAATCCTAACTGTCTGTTTGTTTTAATTTGAATTCTTGTCAACGTAGTTATTAAATCAGAGCTAATATCGATACAAATGTTTAATGTAATTTTTGTGATAGTTTCAATAAAAGGTCTATTTTTCTGGTAGACCAACATAAGTTGAAGTCTCTCGTGAAATTACATTTCTGGCTAATCACATCACAGATTTATTGATTTATTCTGAAAAAGTTGAGACCCCGTGAACTTGGTGGCAAGTTTGTGCAGATAAAAGTCTGCTCAGACCTGCGCATCTAAAACTATAGGTAAGTCCTATATCTCTACAATAATGGTGGTCCAGTAAGTGTTTAAATACCTTACCCCACATTATTCGTTACATATTGGTTCTTGTACACGACACACAATGGACCAATCACAGCGTTTTAAGCAGCCATCTTGTCTCGGTAATGCCAACGTTAGCTCGACCCAACGAACTGGACACACTTTCACAAAATAAACGTATTTTTACACCGCAGAAAACTCTGTAAATGAGCTCAACACATCCAGGCTAACT